>CAUYLG010062211.1:0-20927 GCA_963573385.1 Cacajao melanocephalus
TGGACTGTCCTAGGTCCAGTGGCACTTGCTGTGAGACTCTCAATCCAGAGTGTTTTGGATTGCTTGTTTTGTGGCGGTGGTACCTGCCAAGCCAGATCCCCTAGCTCCCTGTCTCAGCCCCCTCCCTTTCAGTTGAATGGGCGACTCTGTCTCCCAGGCATTCCAGGTGCCAGTTGAAATGGCTGCCCAGATTTTTGTGAGTTTTTGTGCAGAGACCTGCTGCGCCGGCTGCAACAGCCATGCTGGAGACTCATGGAGCTTTTCCGCCTGGGAATCTCCCAATCTGTGGGCAGTAAAAACTCGTTTGGAAATGCAGAGATCACTCACCTTCTGTGTTCTCACTGGGAACTGCACTCCAGAGCTGTTCCTATTCGGCCATCTTGGATCATCTCCCAACTCTGGTTTTTAAGAATTGTACTGCTATTGACAGAAACAAATCTTACATTTAAAACTTATATAAAATAAAACAGATTGTGATCTTCCTTACATAATCTAATTTTCAAAAACAGCAAATAACAACTTTTTTCCAAATTGAAATGTGAAACATTCATGTTGGTATGCATCTGTTCTAGAAGTAGCATGTATCTACTTGCTTTAATTTCATTGTGTGTCAGCCTGCAATGCAATAGGAAGCCCAGAGTAAAGATAAACAGAAAGCTCAGTGTGCAGTCTCCTTTTGCCACTAGGAAATAAATGGCAGAAGAGTCAGTCAATCCTATAAGTTTTCACTATTTTCCTTTTTTTTTTTTTTTAGCTAGAAGGAAGTGGAGCAATGTAATCAGAGACCACATAGCAAAAATAAAAAATAAAAATAATAATCAACGACCTCAAATATTCAAAGCAATCTTGAGCAAACACAACAAAACTAGAGGCAAAACACTACCTATTTCAAAATATACTACAAAGCTGTAGTAATCAAAACAGCATGGCACTAGCATTAAAAGCAGACACATAGACCAATGCAACAGAAAGGAGAATCCAAAAGTAAATGAGCACATTTATGGTGAAATGATTTTCAACAAAGATGCCAAGAACATAAAATGAGGAAAGTCTCTTCAATAAATGATGCTGGGAAAACTGGATATCCATGTATATAGGAATAAAATTAGACCCTTATGCCATACCATACCATAAATCAACTGAAAATGGATTAAAGATTTAAACATAAGACCTAAAACTGTACTATTAGAAGAAAAAATAGGAGAGAAGTTTCATGAGACTTTTAAAATATGGCACTGAGAACAAGCAACAAAAGTAAAAATAAATGAATGGAATTACATCAAACTAAAAAGCTTCTGCACAGAAGAGAAAGCAATCAATAGAGTAAAGAGACAACCTATGAAACGGAAGAAAACATTCGCAAGCCATATATCTGATGAAGGGTTAATATCCAAAATACATAAAAAATGTATACAGCTAAACAGCAAGAAAACAAATAACCAGATAGACAGATAATAGATAGATAGATAGCTAGATAGATAGATAGATAAGATAGAACAAATAAAGTCAACAAGGACTGGGAGGAAAAATGGGTTACAAACAGAAAAAAATTAACATAACTGTACTTTCAATGAGTGATATAACAACGCCAAAGTGTTGGAATGATGGGAATAAATAACCTAAACAACTTTTGAACACAGTATTTTGATTTTATATCTTCAGGTGATAGTAACAACTATTGTACTCAAGTTGGTAGATTTGTTCTCACCATGATATAGATTAGCAATTTCTAAGTTTGAGAAAGAAAATGTTTAGCAGCTAGTCTGTGATCAACTTATCTGTCATTACCAGGAAAGAAAGAAAGAAGCAAGTTGACCCAGTCTAATCTCTTGGCAAACATGTTGATAAAAGATTTATGGTTTAACTATGGAATCTATGGAATGCTTTAACAAGAAGTCCCTGGTTAAGGATTATTTATGGGAAATAAATCTAGAATCTATGAATTTATGTGGCAGTGCTTCCTGAAAAATATTTAATCTGTGTAAATATCTGAGTATAAAAAGGCAATGTTTCATAGCCAAAAATGCTCCCTGCTATGTAAGTTAGGAGACTATGCATAGTTACTAAATTATACCTTTTTCCGATAATGGATATTGAATTGATATATGTAATGGGAAAAATTCACTGGATTCTCAATATAATTAAAATATAATAGATTTCCTTGCCATGACCTATGTCAAAACTTGAGAAGCACAATTTTGCTCTTACATTTAACAACAGATATTTTATCTTCTTACCTTATAGTGGATTTTCTAGATAATATAGCTTTGATATATAAGCCCCTGTCATTATAAAATTGTTAACCAAAAATGTAATGGTATCTCAGATGTGAGTTGCCAGCTCATGGTTAAGTATTCTAAAGAAGAACTAAAGTCATGGATCTCCAAGCTGTTACACAGTAGAATGGTTTGAAACATTTTGGAAGATATACTGATAACCAAAATTTAAAATTCTCTCTTTTTATATTAAAAATTATTCCAACACTTGGTGGTTTACAACAATACTACTTTATATCTTACAATTTAAAGGTACAGAATCAAGCAAGAATTGGCTAGGTGATTCTTCTGCTGCACCTGGCTAGGCTTGGCCGAAGCTCAGGGACAGCTCCTCTCATGTGCCTGTTACCTTGAGGACATCTGGAAGACTGAATTCATCAGGGCCCCTTTCTCTCAGTATGTATTCTCAAACCTCTCTGTAGTGTCTCTTCAGCAAGCTAATTAAAGCCTCTTAAATGGAGGTTCAGGGCTCCAAATGCTAGTGCTTCAAAAGTCCTGGAAAGTAGTGCAAGACTTTCTATAACCTAGACACAGAAGTCCCAGAACGTCACTCTGACACATTCTTTCCATCAAACAAGTCACTAAGGCTGGTCCACATTCAAGGGGAGGAGAGTTACACTCTATGGGACAAAAGGAGAAGCAAATAATTTGCAACATCTTTAATCTACTACGTATACATCACCTGAGAGTGATTAAATCAGAATCTCTAAGGATGGAGTTTCGCATTAGTGTCATTTTAAACCTCCTTGATTCTAATGTGCACCTAAGGCTGAGAACCACTGAACTAGAGTAAATGGCACTAGTAATTTCCAAGTCATTATTCCATTTGTTAATTCCTTTTAAATGAAGTTCAAAAAATAGTTTACTTCCTATTTTTGCAAAGCAACCACTCTGATGAGAACAAATAATGTGTGCAATGCTTGAGCTACATTCATTTTTATACACAAAAAATAATGTTGCTAATCTATCCTCAGGAGACAGGGCTATTTAAGATAGTTTTTCAACATCTATGAAAGATTTGTGTTGATTTAGATCCTCTTTGCTTTCCAGGTGTTTCTTATAAAGGATTTGACTCATTAGCAGTTTTCTAATCAGTTAAGATGTTTACAAATGTATTAATCTCATCTGTAACTACCTTCCTTGAGGAACCAATCCATGTTGCCAAATATGATAGCTTTTCAAAATCCACACTATTTACTTTTTCAATTCTATCCTCCTCACTACTCATCGAGCACTTTGCACTCCATTCACAATGAGTGCACTATCTCTTTGCAAGGTTCAAACATCTCTATACATGCATTTACCCAATATTCTGAATGTCCTCCACATCCAGCTTCTATGACCTCAACCTCTATACCAACCATCGTTTGATGCATGCTTTAAAAGCCAGCTCCAGTGTTCTGTCCTTTGGGAATCCTTTCTAATCCCCTGGGTTCTTCAAAACTGCCAGGAAGAATTGTTTCTTATGTTCCCACAAATAAGTATGAAGAATTACTCTGTTGTAATATTTGTCTCATATTCTAACAATCTTTTTTTAACATGTCTGTTTTTTCATGCAGTGAACTCCGAAAGAGAAGACCTGACCCACTGATTTCTATATTTTTATTACTTGGCAGAATGCATGATATATAACAGGTGCTCAATAAATATTTTGTTTACCAGCACTTTAAAAAATATGTCAAAATGTTAAAGAACAGCGCAGTGTAACTTGTAACAGATGATAAAATGCAATCAGTAGCTATTGTGAAGGAAAGTTGACTGGGTGTTTTAAGTACCTGTGACTATGGGTATCCCACTCAGTATTTTCTTCAGTCTAGTCTTTTCTGTGTTGTTCCAAAAGAGAATATAAATACCTATATGGTTTCATATATATTTTTTGAGATGGGGTCTCACTCTGTTTCCCAGGATGGAGTGAAGTGGCATGATCAAAGCTTACTGAAGCCTCAACCTTCCACACTCAAGTGATCCTCCCACCTGAACCTCCTGAGTACCGTGAACTACAGGTGCATGCCAACACACCCAGCTAATTAAAAAAAAATTTTTTTTTGTAGGAGGTGAGGTCTCACTGTGTTGTTCAAGTTAGTCTCAAACTTCTGGGCTTAAGAGATCCTCCCACTTCGGCCTCCCAAAGTGCTAGGGTTACAGCCTTGAGCCACTGCACCCAACCTGTGTGATTTCATCTAATTCTTTAAACCAATGTAGCCAGATGCCTTCAATGCAACAGGGTTTAGAAACAATTGTTCTATTCCATGCTCTGGGCATATTAGTAACAGTTTCAGGCATATGATCATACGAAAGGACTAGGGAGGTAGTCAGGTTATGAACTCTTACTTGCTTATTCTCAGATTCCGTAAGTGCCCAGTGATCCTCTTATCTGCCAAACCAGGACAGTGAGTTGGAACCAAACTTTGCCCTGTATTCCAGCCATGCACCATATATCAGAATCTACTATCTATATTATTTCTGTCAAGCCATATATACATGGGGCTAGTCTTTGCCTGTGATTGAATTTTCCTGTTTTCAGGTAGAATTTCTGAAATGGTTTGGCATTAATTGATACAGATACTTTGTGCTATGTACTCAGCCAAGTTGTGATGCTGTCCCAGTCCCCATGCACCTGCCACTGTCTCTCCCTTCCTTACTCAACTGACCCTTTCTTAGAACTCAAGTTGCCTGATCCAACTTTTTTCTCTTCAGTCCCATTCTTTGATTTTTCTGCCCATGTTGCCCAGTCAATAAACCCACTAGTTTACTGGTCATTGATTTCCACTGAGCCCTGATTATAGTCAATGGCATGTCTAGAGCCAAGTAAGGCACAAATGAATCCCTAGTCAGGTTTAGGATATGGAACATAAAACATAATTCATTCATCAAGGTATTGATCATTAATTTTTATGTAGGAGAGTATGCTACAGGAAGATAAAAATGCTGGCAAACTGAAGTGGAATCCTAATATATAAGCTGTAGTGCCCTTGTCTAGTCAAGCATAGAAAATGTCTCAGTAGATATTTTTCTTAAATGAAACAGATGTCAACACACATCTTCACCCATCAGTTTGGCTAAACATGGCTTGAGCACCATTCACACAACTGAAGTTAGTCCCAACCCTATCCACATTTCTGAGTTTCATTCATGCTTTTCTACACTTCTTGCTTTCTTTGAGGATATTTTGTTATTCACAGCCTTTTTGAGTTGAATGCTCAGTTTATGAATTTTCAGTTTCTCTTGTTTTCAAATGTTTTAAATCTGTAAGGATCATCCGCAAATACCTTTCCAGCTACATTCTCATTGAAGCTGTGTTCTCATTTCTAGCCCATGTTAAATATTTCATAACTTCATTAAGCTTTCTTCTTTAACCCGTTAAGTATTTAGAATTGTGTTCCTCAGTTTCCAATTGTATTTGGTTCTGGGAGAAGTTATTACTTGGGCTATTTTTAAAAATTAATTTCTGATTTATTATATTGTGTTTAAAAATTGTTATTAGTGTAATATGCTTTAGAATTTGTTGAGACTTCCTTTGTTGCCTAGAATTTGATCAATTTTTTTCAAAACCTGTTTTATGTTTGCTTAAAAAGATGTAAATTTTCTGTCTGTTGGGTGCAGTGTTCAGTATCTTTCTACTTATTGAATAATAATTGTTAATTATGTTATTAAAAAAAAAGTCTCACAGAACTGATTCCAACTCTTGGTTTCTAAGTTTTCTAGTTTGAAATTTCAATTATCCTTCAGTCCTGAAGTCTAGGCTTGAATCCCAGTTATCTTCTCCATGATAAATCATCTGCCTCAAGCCCAATCTGGCAATTAAGCTTCATTTATTTATTGATAAATAACCAGTTATAACCCAACTGCACATCTGGCATCCCTGGATATCACAATTCTTACCTGGCCCCTGATGCCACCTAATCCACCTGATTAGGAAAATTTTTGGAGAAGGAGTGGTGGCCTAGAAGAATATACTGAAAGTTGCCATCTACATATTACTTCATTTGAGTTACATTCGTTATCCATAATTCAGGGCATTGGATTTACAGTTGTAAATAGACTAATTATCACCCACATTTTAACATCCCATTACATGAGATCAAGAATCAACATAGAGAATTTCATCCCTGGGTTCATGCCTCCCTCCTAAAAATGTGCTGTAATTGCTGCTTGACTTTTAGAACTAAAGATGGGTAATTCTAAGAAAACAGTAATTACACCAGGTGATCAGATTGAAAGAATCATAAATAACATCCAAGTTTGATAATATTTTGAAGAAAATCTTCCATGATTCCTCAACATAGAAATAATCAGTATTTTTGCTATATTTTCTTCTAACCTATTTAGGTTAGAAGACATACTTTTTTTTTTTTTTTACATAAGTAAAATTATGCCTCATGTATGTTTTTGTATACTGATTTTTTCAAGCATTTTCTCATGTCTTAAAAGATTGTGAGGATATCTTTGAGGTGTACATAGTAATTTATCTTTTTAATGTACTTTATCTTATTAACCTGTTTCCTGATTATTGGATATTGATGCAGTTTCAGTGCTTTTTTTGAAATTCATACTTTAATAATCTTTCATCTTTGGATATACATCTGTATAAAACAAAGTTCCTAATTGTTTGCTGGAATTGTTGGGTTTAATGAATAATAAATTTCATTTTTAAAGGTTTCATCACTTTGTATCCATATGAAAAGTATATAAAAGTGAATCTCTCATTATGACTTTATCACTATTACTTTTGAAAATAGTTTCTAAGTAGATGGGTAAAAAATAATATCCCATTGTCTTAATTTGAATATTTTATGTTGGTAGTGAAATTAGGCTTTTAGGGGTTTTAATACATTTAAGGGTTATATATGTGTTTGACCTATAAGCTGTATATTTGATACCCATCTTTTAGGCTGGACCTTGCAGGTGGTGGGGTTCTTTGAGAACTATTTATTTTGTCATCTTCTGTTGCAAATATGTCTGAGTTTCTAATTTCCATTTTAATTGGGTTTATGGGGATTTTAATATTAAGAAATTGTTAACTACTGTGTGGCCAAGCCTATGAAGTTTTATCTTTGTGATTTATTTCCTTTAGCAAATCTTTTTCCATCTGGAAATAAGCATTTACTCATATATTATGCAGAGTTTAAAAAATTGTTTTCTTTTTTCTTTTTAATTTTTATTTTAATTGACACAAAATAATTGTACATATTTATGGGGTATAGTGGGATGTTTCAATGCATATATACATTTTATAATGATCAAATCAGGGTAGTTATCATATCTATCCCTTTAAACATTTATCATTTCTTCCTGGTAACAACACTCAAAATCTTTTAGCTATATTGAAATAAATACTACACAGTTATTTGCTGTAGTCACCCTGCTGTGTAATAGAACACCAGAACTTATTCTTCCTGTTTAGTTGTGACTTTATATGCATTTATACTCATTGACCAACCTCTTCTAGTCCTCCTTCCTCTCCACCTTCCCCAGTGTCTGGTAACTGCTATTCTACTGTTCTTCTATGAATCAACTAAAATTAGATTCCACATGACTGAGATAATGTGATGTTTGTCTTTCTGTGCCCGGCTTATTGCACTTAACATAAGGTCTTCCAGATTCACCCATGTTGCACAAATGAGAGGATTTCATTCTGTTTTATGGCTGAATAGCATTTGATTGTTTGTGTATATATCCATCTACAGATGAATGGATAATGAAATGTTATACACACAACACACACACACACACACACACACACATACACATATATAACATTTCTTTATCTGTAGATAGTCATTTAAGTTGATTTCATATCTTTGCTATTGTGAATAGCACTACAATAAACATGATAGTATAGAGATCTCTTGGACATATGATTTCATTTCCTTTGGACATAAATCCAGTACTGAGATTGCTGGATCATATGGTAGTTCTATTTTTAATTTTTTGAGGACCTTCCATATTATTTTTCATAATGGCTGCACTAATGGACATTTTTACCAATAATGTATGAGTTCCATTTTCTCCATGTCCTTGCCAATACTTGTTATTGTTTGTCTTTTTCATAATGAGCGTTCTAACTTGGGTGATGTGGTATCTTATTGTGGTTTTGATTTGCATTCCCTTTTTAGCATTTAACTCTTTGATACACCTGCAATTAACTTTCGATGAATGTGGAAGTTGATTTTTTACATGAATTCGTTTTCAATTTCAATTTTCCCTTTGGCTAATGTAATTTTTAATGTACATGAGCAGTAAGAAAATATTATTGTCTCAAAATTATAGAACTGATAAGCTAGACTTTGCAAACAATGACACAAGCTAGGGCAGAGTCAAAGACCTTGAAGATCTCTCAGGAAGGCTTAGCCATCACCAATTAAAAGTATTGGTTGGGGCTGTTGTTTTGGGAGTTTTAAAGTCCAGGCCTGGGAGATATTATGCTGAGTAAGATAAGCCAGACACAGAAAAATAAATATGGCAAGATCTCAATTATTTGCAGCATCTAAAAAAGTCAAATTCATAGAAGTGGAGAGTAGAATGGTAGTTGCCAGGGCTGGGTGTGGAGGAAATGGTCAAAGGTTACAAAATTTTGTTACATGGGACGAGTAAGATCAAGAGATCTAATGTATAGCATGGTTGACTATAGTTAGTAATACCATGCTACATATCTGAAATTTGCTGAGAGCAGATCTTTAGTATTCTCACAACACATACAAAAAGGTAACCATGTGAAAAGGTAACTGTATTAATTAACTTGACTATAGTAATCATTTCACCATGTTTATGTATACCAAAACATCACATTGTACACTTTGAATATACACAATTTCATTAAAAAATAAAAATTAAAGAAATAAATGAATAAGTCCAGCTATTCCCCAAGGGGATCGCCAAACATAGAGCTGCTTTATATGAAAACTAAGTTCTATTAATTTCAACTATTTTCGATGTAGGAGTCTGAACTGTGTCACAAAGTTGCTTCAATTTTCTAATCTACTTAGTCTGTATAACTGCAGCTTGAGAACAGTCCTTGGCTTTTAAGTGGTTTATGCTAGTGGCATGACAAAAGTTGATCTTTCATTACAAGTACTTCCAGGCATGATTTCACAGTAACAACTATAAAAGGAATAAAAATCAAACAGAAATAAATATTTCTCTCCCTATGCCCTATAAAAATTGTACGTATTGCAAAATGGATGCCTAAAATACATTCAGGGAAGAAACCACGTGAGTCATTCTTAACCCAGAAATGAAGCTTTTCATAATGGAGAATATTTCTTTTTTTTTTTTTTTTTTTTAACCTGTGTTATTTTGTGATAATAACCTAAAAATTCCAATTCTGTCTTTACTGGATTAAAAGAACAGCAAGTCTTAAGTTTAAAACCAGAGCCTCAAAAAGTATTCCTATAAAAATAATTTGTTGGTGGAGGTCAAAAGGGGACTGATGGACGTCCCCAGCAGGCAGAAAAGCTAAAGCTAGGAGGTGGTCTCAGCTGGAGATGAGCTTCAGACTGATTCTACAGGGAGCTCAGAAGCATGAATTTTACGAGCTACTGCCACCTTGAGGTAAAGGAGCCAGTCATTGGCTGTGGGCTGGGTAGCAGCTGTGAGCCCTTTAAACAGTCACCTACAAGTGTGAGAGCCACAAAACGGGACTACAGCACCCCACTGCCACCACCGCAGTCTCCTAGCCACACTCACTTTTCCCTGGGCCTGGAAAGTCTTCCCTTTCCTAACTCCCATGTTTTCTACTAAGTGAGGTATTTTCCAACCTTCCACAAACATCCCCAACTCCCTTGTTCTTTTTGTGTGTGATCTTACTATCCTCTTTCCTCTCTTGTAATATTTATGACATCATAATGGAGGAATCTGTCTGCATGTCTTTTCTTTCCTCCCAAGAATGCCTGAAAGAAAGCAGTTGTGACATTTACTTTCCTGTGCCCAGAGGTTGGGAGAGTGCCTAATACATAACTGGTGTTCAATAAATCTTGGTAATCCAAAACTTCTGAATATAAAACCAAAAGTTAAATTAGAATGCTTCATAACTGGGTATCCAATGATAAAATTTAGGTAGCAGCAAATGCAGCAGAATTGATTGCCTTTGGGTATCTTGAGTGCTTGAGTGTCAATGGTGGTCAGACTGTAGTACTTACCCTATCTTAGTTCTTTCTCTGTTGTTAGATCCATAACTCAGTTATCTGTAAGGAGTCTCAATCATCTCCTTAAAGCAATGGAGCAGCTGCACTATATACCCCAAATGATATCTCTCACTGCCAAACTAGTAAGTATTAGAAATATCTGCTGCCCCTCCATAGCCCATGGTCCTATTCCCTATGCTCTTTATCTAAAAGTTTCATGATAAATTCAGGATACCAATTTATATAAGTTAGACATCACTGCAAAATAAATAATCTCGAGACTCAGTGGTATAAAACAAAAATTACTAATTCTCATGAACACATTTACAGATAAACTAAAAGTCCACTTGTTGGGGCCTATATTGGCTGGGAGTCTGCTTCAAGCTGCTGGTATACCTATCTCAACTCCTTATTATGGGTCAATCTCATTTTCTTTTCCACTTGTGTTCCTTCTCATTTACTTTGTAAATTGTTCAGCCCCCACCATGCCTCCAGAAACTTGTAAGGGTGATAAGGTCTATAAAGCAGTAGCATGTTCTAGAAAAAGCTCTGCTAGTTGTGGAGTCAGATAATACTTTCCTAAGGAATTGGTGTTTAAGCTGAGGCCTGAGAGAAACTCTTAGCAAGATCAAAAAAGAGGAAAGGGATTAGTAGGCAAGAGAAATCTTATTTTAGTTAGGATATGGCTTAACCTCTGAATCAGAGACAAAAACTACAGTGGTTTACACAACGGTAAAGTTATTTCTCAATCATGTAACCATCTGGCTAAAACAGATCAAAGCTATTACTATCACTCCATGGTACCAGGGGTTTAAGCTTTTTCTATCTTTCTGCTCAGTAATCTTCAACATGCAGGTTCCATTCCATGGGCTATGATGGCTGCTTTGGTTGTGTCCCTATTCCTGCAAGGCTACACTATTAACATAAAACTGGTAAATTATCTGTCAGAGCTGATATCATACTTATAGAAAATCCTTTATCTTACTGTTTTATGTTTAATATAATTTGGATATTTGTCCCCCAAATCTCATGTTGAATTGTAATCTCCTGTGCTGGAGCTGGAGCCTGGTAGGAGGTATTTGGATCATGGGGACAGATCCCTTATGGCTTGGTGCGGTCTTCGAGATAGTGAATTATTGTGAGATCTGGTCATTTAAAAGTGTGTGGCACCTCCCCCCACACTCTCTTTCATCCTTTCACCATGTGACATGCCTGGTCTCCCTTTGCCTTCTGCCATGAGTGAAAGCTTCCTGAGGCCTCCCTAGATTTCAAGCAGACTCCAGCACCATACTTCCTATAAAGCCTGTGAGCCAATTAAACTTCTTTTCTCTGTAAATTACGCAGTCTCAGGTATTTCTTTATAGCAATGCAAGAGTGGCCTAATACAGTGTTGTTCAATATTAAACTGCAAAGTACAAGTACAGAAACTTTTTGCTCCAACTACACAGACAATGCAGAAATCTATTGCGTATTTCCTCTGTTTTTGCTATGTCTATTCTTATTTATAATATCACAATGTGGAAAAGAGGGAATATTGAAAATGTGTAGTTCTCCTGGAACATAAACATACTCCTAATTTCTAAATTCTGCCTCATCATTTGACATTCTTGGAGACTGCACCTGGCTGCACATACCATGTGTCATCTCTAGCCCAACTTATCATAGTAGATATATCTTAAATAACCTCTTTTCCCCCAGGCAATCTTTACGCCATTATTTGGGTTCATTGCCTTCATTGCACTCATCACTATTTGAAACGATCATGTTTATTTATTTTATTCATTTGCTGCCAGAAAGTAATTTCCATAAAACACAAATTTTGCTTACCTTGTATCACTGTATATTAAATGCCTTGGGTTATGCCAGGCATAAAATGCATATTTGACAATTATTTGTTCAGTGAATGGTATCCAGGGGTTTATGCATAATGGGTGTAACTGTCAGAGAACGAGTTATGAACTGGCAAGGTGCTCTAAAATTATTGTTAGTATAGTTGAGTTATACAAAGTAGATTTTCAAAATACAGAGCAATTGACTTAGAATTGCAAAGAGGATAAATAATTACCAACTACATCTTGTATCCAAGCTCTTAATATCAAAAATAATTAAAGTTTCATCTCCACCCTTGTTTTTCTCTCCCAAAGATAAGTACTTGTTCCTCCCAACTTAGAACTTGAACTGGATGACTCAGAGGAAACGAGAAATAATTACAAAAAATAACTTCAGGGTGATGTATATTGGAAAATCAGAAATAACATTAAGGTTTTTTAAAAAACAGGAAATGTCCTATTTTCATTTTTTTTTTTTTGCTTCAGACTCTCAAAATATTTACAAGCCTTTAAATATAGAATAAAGCTTAGCTATCTTGACTCATGTAGCAGCACTTTCAATGTGGACATTTTCCTTTTTTAAAATATATTTTCATTTTAATTAAAAATTATTATGTAAACTTTAAAAAACTCATTTACATTTTCAAAATAGTTTATTCTGAGATTATTGAAGAAACGCTGAAAAAGCAAATGAAATCACCACAACCACCAAAAAAAAAGAGTTACCTGCTATTAACCTTTAGGCATATTTACTTCTAAGTCTTTCTCAAAATTTTACATAGAATCTTAATAGATGATTATTTACTAATTTTATAATTTTTCTCATGTCTTTATTTTAATAATGACTTCAATGGCTATATATTTTTAACTTGAGTTTATCATAATTTACTGATTGTTGAACAATAACACTGTTTTTATGTTTTTGTATATATAACACTGAAATAATTACATTTGATATAAATTTCCCCCATATTGCTATAATTTCATGTATCGAAATGAAATATTAGGTTCATGAGTATATAAATGAGTATTTATATACTGATAAAGATTTTTTCCTTAACAGTTCATTAATTGCTCATTTTTGTTGTTGTTGTTTTTTGAGAAGGAGTCTTGCTTTGTTGCCCAGGCTGGAGCGCAGTGTTGAGATCTTGGCTCACTGCAACCTCCACTTTCCTGATTCAATCAATTCCCCTGCCTCAGCTTCCTAAGTAGCTGGGATTCAAGACACATGCCACCATGCCTGGCTAATTTTTTTGTATTTTTAGTAGAGACAGGGTTTCACTATGTTGGCAAGACTGTCTTGAACTCCTGGCCTCAGGCACTCCGCCTGCCTTGACCTTCCAAATTGCTGGGATTACAGGCATGAGCCGCTGTGCCCAACCAATTTCTCATTTTTATATTGATACATAATGATTGTACATAGTTATGGAGTACATGCATACAGTATATAATGATCAAAGCAGGGTAATTGAGATTATCTATCACCTCAAACATTTACTATTTCTTTGTGCTGGGAAAAACTCAAACCTTGTCTTCGAGTTATTTGGAAAAATACTATAAATTCTTGTTAATTATAGTTGCTCTATTGTATTATCAGAACACTAAAACTTATTCCTTCTAACTGTATTTTTGTACCCATTAACCAGTCTCTCCTTATCTCCCCCACTGCTTACCCTTCCCAGCCTCTGGTAACCATCATACGACTCTCTATCTCCAGTATATCCAGTTTTTTAGCTCTCACATGAGTGAGGATATGTGATATTTGTCTTTCTGTGCCTGGCTTACTTGACATAATGTCCTCCAGGTTTATCTATATTGCTGCAAATGACATGATTTCATTTTTTTAATGGCTGAATAATATTCCATTTTGTGTGTACCACATTTTCTTTCATCCATTGATGGACACTTCAGTTGATTCCATATTTTGGCTACTGTGAATAGTGCTGCAATAACCACTGGAGTGAAGATATCTCTTTGACTTATTAATTTTCTTTCTTTTAGATATATATCCAGTGGTGGGATTGCTGGATCACATGGTAGTTCATTTTGTAGGTTTTTGAGGAACCTCCATACTGTTTTCCACAGTGTCTGAGCTAATTTACATTCTCATAAACAACATATGAGCGTTTCTCTTTCTCTGCACACTTGCCAGTATCTATTTTTGCCTTTTAAAACTTTTAATTTTTAATTATTATGTGTATATATTTAGGGGGTACATGCAATGATTTGATACAAGCATGCCGTATGTAATAATCACATCAGGGTAACTGGGGTATCCATGACATCAAGTATTTCTAATTTCTCTGTGTTATTTTCTGTCTTTTTTGTAATAGCTATTTTAACTAGAGTAAGATAATATCTCATTGTGGCTTTGATTTCCATTTCCCTGATGATTAGTGATGATGAACAGTTTTTCATAAACCAGCAGTTATATGAGCAGTTTTCATATACTTCAATCAACAGGTATATGAAAAAATGTATTTCTTTTGAAAGAAGACATACAAATATTTATTCAGATCTTTTGTCCTTTTAAAAATCAGATTACCTTTGTTTCATATTTGAGATATTACAGTTCCTTATATATTCTTATTAATCCCTTGTTGAATCTATAGTTTGCAACAATTTCCCATTTTTCTACCAGCAGTTTATGAGTATTTAATAACAACCTAATTGGTACATTAGTTTTCTTAAAATGTTTCCCAAACTGTTATGTGAAAATGATATTTCATTGTTTTAACTTGCAGTGTTTACATGGATATTAAAGTTCAGTTTTTATATATTTTTTTCACATATTTGTTAACATTTTTTTCTGTGAGTGGTACACATGGTGCTCATTTTAAGTTGAGTGTCAGAGGTTCTTTGTATTTCATTTTTACATCTTTTTATTTAAAAATAAAATATAGAGTCACAGGAGAACCTACATGAAATAAAGGTAGAATTTAATAAATTATCATTAGACAAAAACTCTTGTAACTATGACCCAGGTCAAGAAATGAAACTTTCTAGTTTTTGTCACTCAGAAGTCACTCCATGTTCTCTGTCTCAGTCACAAGCCCCTTCTACCAAAAAGTGACCAAAATCCTGTGCATGCCCGGGATCTAACTCTGCCATGCCTAGCAGAAATTGGCTGCTCCCAGGCTAAAAGATAAATGATTATATCAAAGGTTGTACCATGCTGGGAGATGTTAGAGTACCAGCCCAGCTAGTATGGAGAGGCCACACCAAGTGCCTTGGACATTTAGTTGGGATGACAAAAAGACCCTTATGTGGAAGTACAAATTATGCCCTGGCATAAGAGTCACATGTTAAGATGAAATAAAAAAGCGCCCTCTTACCCTAATGAAGAAAAAATACCAAGCTTGGTAAGACCCAGAATATGTGAAAATTTAACTGACCACCAGAAATAAGGTAACTACCCTTTAAAAGAGAATGCATAATTCATACTCACAGCAATGTATCATATACAAGGTACATTGTACAATAAGGAATTACTAGATATACCAAAAAAGATAAACATAGTGCATAAGAAAAACTACCAGACAATAAGACATAGCCCTTAAATTTATACAAATAAAGAAACAAAAAGGAAAGGCACAAATGTCACCCAAATATTGAAATTAGTGGTAAAGTAAATTAAAACGTCTAAATATATTCTGATACCTAAAGGAAAATATAGTCATGCTGAATACAGATAAATATTCTTAGGAAATAAAAAAAATTCATAAAGAAGAAGAACTGAATGAAAATTTTAGAACCTAGAGTATAATATCTGAAATAAAAATTTCACGGGATGGGTTTAAAAGATTTAACATAGCACATAAAAGGAATAGAAAATTTGAAGACAGATCAACAAAAAGCATCCAATCTAAAGAAGAGATAGGAAGAAAAGGAACAGAGCATCAGCAACTATTTAATCAATATCAAGCTCTCTAACAGAATTATGTTTTCGGAAGAGGAAAAGATGCAGAAAGGTCCGTGTGGATAGCAACCAGCAGCCAGTACAAACTTGCCATCTATCTATGTGCGTGAGCCATATGAATCCTCCAGTCCTAGTCAAGCCACCTCAACAGACATGGTGTTAGTAGAGATTGGTAGCCCTGCATGAGCCCTGCCAAAATTTCAGATTCTTGAGCAAAGCAAATGATAGTTGGTGTTTAAAGCCAAAGAAGGTGGAGGAGGAAGAGCAGACAATAGAACAAAAAATAAGAATTTTAAAGAAATAATGGCCAAAAAAATTTCAAAATTTTATAAATAACATAAATAGAAGCAAACATATCAGCTAACCTTAAGCAGAATAAGTACAAATAAAACAATGTCTAGCTATCATAGTCAAACTGTTGAAAATCAGACTTAGAACATTTTGACAGAGGCTAGTGACATGTGTATATGATTAAAATGATCACTGACTTCTAACTAGAAACAACAGAGAGCAGAAGACAATGAGCCAACATTTTAAAGTAAGGAAAAAAAAAAGTCAACCCAGAATTCTATGTCCAGGGAAAGTAGGCTTCATAAAATAAAAATGAAATGAAGATATCTTCATATAAAATGAAACTCAGAATTTCTAGCAGAACTATGCTACCCAACATGTAAAATAAGACTGTTTATCCTGAAGAGAAATCTCCCTAGATAGAAACTCAGATCTAGAAGAAAAAATAAATAGCATTGGAAATAGTAAAACTGTGGTTAAATATAAGGATTATGTAATTTTTTTACTTCTGTTTGTATCTTTAAAATACATATGACTGCTTAAAACAGTAATTATAATACTGTACTTTAGGATTTTTAACATATATAGATGGGATGTAGATTAATATAATAGCCCAAAAGATGGAAGGCAAACAGAACTTTATTGTTGCAAGGTTTTTAGGTTTAACAGAAAATAGTCAAAATTAATTCTAAATAGATGTAACAAGCTAAGAATACATACTGTAATCCCTAGAGCAACCCCTAAAAAATGCAAAGAAACCATAAATTAAAAAGTCAACAAAATAAAAGGAAACCAAGAAATATTTGCTTAACCGAAAAGACATCAGGAAAGAAGGAACAGAGATTAAAACATATGGGATAAATACAAAACTAATAGGAAACTGATATACTTAAATCTAAATAAATGTATCAATAATTATTAAATTTTCACAGACTATACATACCAATTAAAAGACAGAGATGACCAAACTGGTTAAAAGAGCAAAACCCAACTACTTGCTGTCTGTAAGAGATGCTCTTTAAATATAAAGAAACCAAAAAGTAAAAGGATAAAAAATGATAGCTCATGCAATAAGTTACATAAGCATAAAAAACTGAAATGAGGATGTAAATAGCTGAAAGGATAGACCTAAGACAAGAAGTATTGTCAGAAGTAAAGAACACTTCATAACTTAAAAGAACTGACTCATCAAGACAGCAAAACAATCTTAAATGTGTAAACAACTAATAAAATTTGAAAATATGGGAAACAAAAATAGACTGAACTAAATAGGGAAAGTATAAATATCCATAGTCATAGTTATAGTTTTTAATGTTTTCTCATAGCAACTCATAGAATAACTAGACAAAAATTGAGAAGGGATATAGAAGATCTGAAAACCACCATCAAGCACATTCACTTGGGTTAGCCCATTTTGTGGTGGTGTAATAGAATACTACGGATTGGGTAATTCATAAAGAAAAGAAATTTATTTCTCACAGATTTGGAGGCTGAGAAGTGCAATATCAAGCTGCTGGCCTCTGGTGAGGGCCTTTTTGCTTCATCATCCCATAGCAGAAGGTGAAAATATCAGAGAGAGAAAGAAAGCAAGAGAGCAAGAGAGGGACAAACTCATCCTCAAAATAACAAACCCATACCCTCAATAGTGACATTAGTCATTAGGATCACGCTCTCATGGTCTAATCATCTCTTAAAGATCCCACCTCTCAACACTATTGCATTGGGGATTACGTTTCTGACACATAAACTTTGGGGGACACGTTCAATCCACAGCAGGACCCTCCCCTCCAAAAATACAGAGTATACACTATTTTCAAGTGCACATAGAAAATTCATGGAGACAGACAACATACCACGCCATAAAACAAGTTCAATAAATTTAACATTATTGATATCTTAAGGGTATGCTTTTGATCTAATTGAGTTAAATTAAAAATTGATAAAAAATAACTAGAAAATTTCAAGTATTTGGAAATTAGCACATTCCTCAATAACTCATGGGTCAAAGAAGAAATCACAGGAATATTTATAACTTGTGAAAATTTTAAAAACACCTCAAAATCTGTATAATATACCCAATGCTATGATTGGAGTAAAATTAATGCCTTTAAATGTCTATGTTAGAAAAAAGAAAGGTTTTAAGTCCATCGTCTAGATTTTTTTTCCATATGAAACTAGAAAAAGATGAGCAAATGAAATTTAAAGACAGTGGAAAAAGAAAGTAATTAAGATGAGAGCAGGAATCAATTAAAAAGACAACCACAATAGAAAAAAGGATCAAAGGCAAATTTGTTTCTGTGAAAAAATTTAAAATATTGCTAAATCCCTAACAAATGAAAAAAAGATAAAACATAAAAGAGCAGATTTATTATAAACCTTTTCTAAATTTGTAATTTATGTTTTAATTTTAGTATGTGAATGTTCAAAAATTGTGTGCAAATCTGTGGCCAGTATATAAGTATGAGTCATCAATTTTGTGACTTATTTTATATATTTCATCTTAGAAAATTCTTCCCCATCTTGAAATGAATATTTACCCATAATGTCCCTAGTATTTTTATGGTTGTATTTCTTTTTACATTTAACTCTACAATACATCTAAAATTTATTCTGGTGAATAATGCAAGGTAAAGCTACAAATTGATTTTTTCAACATATCAGAAAATTTTTGGTAGTTTCAGATCTTAAATGTCCAACAACTATGGGAAAATATAAATTAAAAGTTAGGAAAAAGGACACAAACCATGGCAGAAGCAGTAGACAGAAGATCTTTCATGAAAGGCTTTTATGTCTACCGGTTACTGATAAACAAGTGACTGGAGCTGGTGTTCTGGGTAATTTAAGAGCTCCGTATTCCTCAAGGATCACACAAAGCACAGTGCAACTTTAGTTAGAAATATGTTATATTTATAAAATACCTGGAAAAGGTTTTATTTCCATATTTTTGGCTGATTTAAGTAAACATAGAGTTTATTAATATAACATAATTTAGATTCCTAAACTACCTTAACATTGCTGAAATGTTCTAATTCATTCAAGACATAAGACAGACTGAAAAAAAATGCCCAAGTTGTTAGTGGTTTGGCTTAACATGACATAATAAAGCTGCTTATTTTATTGTAATTTCTATCATACATGATTTTAACAGCAGCAAATGGTATATAAATTACTAGTAAATAAACTTTTCTATCCCCCTATCATATGAGAATCATGCTTGAATAACCAAATGGATACTTTCCTGCACTCAGGAGTAAAACCACAGTACAAACTTAATCCCACTTGTGAGTGCTGTTTTAATAAGGGAGTGGTCCCTTATTTAGCCTATATAAATTTCTGTAAAGCTCATACCTACAGTATTATTTTTTCTTTTTTTTTTTTTTTATTTAGAGACATTGTCTTGCTCACTTCCCAGGCTGTAGTGTAATGGTACAACCATGCCTCTCTGTGGCCTCAACCTCCTGGGCTCAAGAAATCCTTCCAGCCTCCAACTAGCTGGGATTACAGGTGCACACTACCACACCCGGCTAATTTTTAAAATTATTATTATTTTGTACAGATAATCTTGCTATGTTGCCCAAGCTGGTCTTGAACTCCTGGCTTTAAGAAATACTCCTGCCTTGGCCTTCCCAAATGCTTGGATTACAGGTGTGAGCCACTGCACTGGCCCAGCAATTTCTTTAGTGAAGAAAAAGAAAAGTAAGTGTATCCTTTAGTGTAATAACAGGATACTTAACAATAAATATTTATGCTTCTACTGAACATTTCCACTTGGCTAATCAAGTTCTTTTAATATGCATATTTCATATGACAGAGGAAGAAAATGTCCACACTAACTAAAAATGCCCATGCTCTTATGATCATTAGTTTTTTTTCCCTCCCAGTTTTTCCTTTCGCTTTCTTATTCAAGCAGAGCATTGGACTCAACCAGGATGACATGAGGCAGAAAATAGAAAAGCCCTAAATTTTTTACTCTGGTGTTTGGCTTCTAAAAGCCTTAGCCTCAGAGAGGTCAGAGATGTTTTATTTTTAATTTTATTATTTTTAATTTTTATGAGTACATAGTAAGTGTATATGAGTTGTATTATAGGCAGAATAATGGCTGCTCAAATATATTCAAGTCCTAATTGCAGAAACCTGTGAATATGTCACCATACACAACAAAAGGGGTTTTCCAATGTGATTACATTAAACATCTTGAGATGGGAAGTTGTTCTGGATTATCTGTACAGGCCAAATGTAATCACAAGGATCCTTACAAGTGAAAGAGGGAGGCAGGAGGCTAAGAGTCAGAGGGGATGTGAAGAGGGAAGTGAGACTGGAGTGATGTGATTTTTGGCTCAGGGACTCAAGCCAAGGACAGCCTCTAGAAGCTGGGAAAGGCGAAAAAAAAAAAAAAAAAAAAAAAAAAAGAGATTCCAAAGGCCACCAGGGGTGAACACCGCCCACCCCCCCGCTGTCCCCCGGGAGCCCCATTAGGGGCAGCCAACAG
>CAUYLG010062213.1:0-18732 GCA_963573385.1 Cacajao melanocephalus
ATTTTTTTTTTTTAAAAGATGAGGTTTCACCATGATGGCCAGGCTGGTCTTGAACTCCTGACCTCAGGTGATCCACCCACCTTGGCCTCCCAAAGTGCTAGGATTACAGGCGTGAGCCACCGCACCCGGCCAATTTTTATATTTTTAGTAGAGCTGGGGTTTCACTGTGTGTTAGGGCTGGTCTCGAACCCCTGACCTCAGCTGATCCACCTGCCTCGGGCTCCCAAAATGCTGGGATTACAGGCATGAGCCACCACACCCGGCCCCTGTACATTGTTTTTTTAAAAGATGTTTGAGATAGGGTTTGAGCCTTGCCAAATTAGCATTTTTCCATGTTATGTTGTCAGATTGCACATCCATGTCGTTGGTAAACCGTATTTGAGAAAGATAAGGGGGTTGGTTTGCGGGAGCAGCGGCTGACGTGTGCCTGAGTTCTCGAGTGAATTGATCCTGCTCCTTCTCTACCCTGGCGCACCCCTTGGCTTGCCACCGGCTTAGGTGCAGGTACGTTTGTCCTTCATCGGAACAGGGCCACCCTCCCTTGCTGCCGTCATGGCAACGCTCAGCGCCGCCACCTCTGTTTGTCATTTCTCCTCCTAATGATTTGAGCTGAGGTCTGTGCACTGGCCCAGCCCTTTGCGGGTCTGCATAATGTATGAACACGAGTGACAGCCAGCCGCAGCCAGATCAAAACAAAGAGCCGCGGCACGAGAAGGGCAGATTGTGGAAGCATATTGTGAACACATTCTCTGGTAACTGTGAATCGTGTCGTAAAACGTGTCTTTGGCCTGTCAAAAATATTTTGACAGGGCCCACAGTCTTGCTCCTTCGTATGCAAATGCAGCAGTAATGCCTGGATACCAGGGTTACACACTCAGGGAAAATCCACAGGATGGGGGGCTGACGTTAGCAGGGTTCATTACTTCTGCAAATAAACATGTTGAAAAGGCTCCTTCCAGTGGGTAAACGGCAGACTCAGTGACTGCAGTGCTGTCAGTTCCTGGGGTGTAGCAAAAGGGTGGTGTCGCCTAAAGGCTTGGAGAGATTGAGTTAGGAGAGTTTGACTGAAAAATCAAGCATGACACAAGGAAGGACGATGGATTGGCGACCACGAGCGGCCAGGCTGTGTGAGATAGCCAAGGAGAGGCCAGGTTCAGGGAGGGCTAAGGACAGCCTCTGGGTGGGTCATCACCGCAGGTGGAGAGGGTTCCTGGGTCCCAAGACCGGACTGTGTGGTCCTGGTTATGCCTGCCAGGTGGGGGACCTACTGGCCAAAGGTCAGTCTGCCGAGGCTCCTCCTTGCAAAGATGGACACTTGGAGCACCCTTTTTAGAGGACCTGCTTTTCTCTTGGTGCTCTTCTGGTTTTTGCTTCTTCCCTGGGCTTGCTTTCCATGTGATCCCGGGCAAGTCAGTTAACTTCCCTGTGCTCAGGTGACCTAGGATGGCACGGGGGATAGCAGTGTCAGCTTCACATGGTCGGAGTGAAAATTCACTGAGGGGATGCACAGAGCCGTAGAGTTGACTGTGGCAGGTGGCGGTGCTAATGAAGTTTCGGCTGTTGTGATGGTCTCCTTGGCTGGGTGGCCCTTCCTGATGTCAGGTGTGGCCACTCTTGTGAGATGCAACTGGAGGTGTTTTGTGGGCGCTTCTGGAGGACCCCCCTTATATGCTAGCTGACCACCATCTGAGACTGGGACAGTGAGGGTCATGTTGGCATTGGAAGGGGTCTGGGTTTATGGGGTCAGCAGCCTCCAAGGACAGGTCACCTGGAGATTTTGTTAGGGGTGAGAGAAATCTTCTTCTGTCTTGTATAAGCCACTGTCACTTGGGGTTTTGAGACATATGTGACTGAGTGATTCTAATTAACACACAAGGTGAGAATATGTTGTCTGCAAGATCCAGAGCTTAGCCACCCTGGCAGTTCAGTGACTTAAGGGGAATTAGTGAACTGGCTTTCCGACTTCATCTCCCGCCACCAGAGCAGTATTCCCGTTAACTGCCCAGCCAGCTGTCCCCAGGAACTGAAGATGTCAGTTTCTGAGCTTCAGAGCCTCTGGCTATCCTCGGGGTGCCTCAGAGTTGTGGGAGCAGTGTCTGGGGGACTGGGACCTCTCAGCCTCGCCTCTGCCTGTGTGTTTCACGGAGCCCCTGTTTCACCACATCTGCAGTAGTCAGCCGCTGCCTAGTGAGCTTTGCACGCCTGATGGGCTTTGGTGAGCTGGCAAGTCTGAGACACACCTGGGGTCATCCGTGACCATCTGCTGATGGCCAAGATTGATAGGGTTTATTTTTATTTTCTTTGCTGAAATCAGGCCGGGGTCTTGGCAGCAACTGGGAAACTTCGACTGCTTCAGTTGCTTCAGTTTTTCTAGCTCCACCTGGCCTCCCTCTGGGGACCATGGCTCTGTCGCCTCTCCTGCTGTTTAGGTGGCTGTGTTTCCCATGCTAAACAGTGCCTACTGATTTAATCAAGAGATGTGATAGCCAGCCATTGCACGTCCATCGGCCTGGTTTTCCTCTTATGGTGCCTGGTGGTGTGCTGGTGTGTGGCTTATAAAACATGCTCTGCCGCTTTGATTTCCCTGCTTAGATTTACATAATTGTTTTAGAAGAAGGTTCAGGTGCTTTGCTAGCAGAAAAAGGGAGACGACCTTCTGCAAAGTGGGGTTGGTCCTAGCCTTGCAGGAAAGGGTCTCAGCTTCCTTCCAAAGCAGAAGCCCGTGGTGCAGCCTCTGAACCCCCGACTCTGGGAGAGCTTGGTGGGCTTTTGAGGTCTGCTTTTGCTTGAACTTGTATCGGCAGAAAGGGGGTAATCCCTTTCTTCTCCATTATAAGGGTCACAGCCCACATCCCTGTAATAAAAGGCAGGTTAACGAGAAAAGCATTACACATGTATTTGATCCTGGTTTTACGTCACGCAGGAGCCTACAGAATGAAGACCTGAAGATTCAGGGGCAGCCATCTGTGTGCCTTGGTTCCATGACTTGGAGGCAGCCAAGCAGAAGTGGAACTGGACAAAAAGGGCATAACTGGGCCAGGTGTGGTGGCTCACGCCTGTGGTCCCAGCACTTTGGGAGGCCAAGGCGGGTGGATCACCTGAGTCAGGAGTTTGAGACCAGCATGGCCAACATGGTGAAACCCCATCTCTACTAAAAATACAGAAATTAGCCGGGCATGGTGGAGGACTCCTGTAATCTCAGCTACTCAGGAGGCTGAGGCAGGAGACTTCCTTGAACCTGGAAAGCCAAGGTTGCAGTGAACCAAGATCACACCATTGCACTCCAGCTTGAGCAACAAGAGCAAGACTCCATCTTACAAAAAAAAAAAAAAAAGCGGGAGGCAGGGGACATGAATGAATTGTCATAGACAGAGCGGGGAGACCCAGCAAGGCCTGTCTGTTAAGATTCTTCGCAGCCTCAGTGTAACATTCCTTCCTCCCGGGTAGTGGGTGGGACCGTCTGGAATGAGGGTATTAAATACCTTATGACAGCTTTACCTGAAAAGGTAGGGGGATGTTTGAGGCATATTTTTAGGCTTATGGCTGGCTTTGGGGAAAAGGGGTTTTGGTTTCTATGACCTGTCTTGGGGAAGAAGAATTCTAGTTTCTGTGGCTCAGGGGAGAATGAGGGGTGAGAGGAGACAGGACAGCAGGAGAAGCTCAGAGAGAAACTTGGTTGCTTCTGAGTGAGGCATGTACCTTGGGATGTCATTTTTTCGAGCCCCAGCAAGCCCCTCCCCGCAAAGCTGAAGCCTGGCTGATTTTCCCAAGGTCTTGGGTGGATGGGCCCATGGGCATGAGTCTTCATGAGAAGTTGTGGGGCTTTTCACTTGATTTTCCCACAGTGAATCATGTCTGTCTCCCGAATTTCTTCTTCGTGTCCTGCATGTATTGCATGTATTCCAGAATGCATGTTTGAGTTTGCATTGCTAGAGGAAAGCACCCAGTTCACTGTGTATCTCTGTATATCTGTATATTTCATCTACACATTCTTTGGAGTCTTAAACACAGCATCAGTACTGTCATTGTAATAATCATGTGCCCTGCATATGGTACTGTTTAAACAACAAAGAGCTGAGACTTCAGAAGGTTCCCAGGGGCATTCCTGGGATGGGACTCTGTCCTGCCATAAGCAGCTATGGGAGCTGGAGCTTGAAACTGTCCGTCAAAGCCAGGCGTGGTGGCTCACGCCTGTAATCCTAGCGCTTAGGGAGGCCCAGGTGGGCAGATCACGAGGTCAGGAGTTCGAGACCAGTCTGGCCAGCATAGTGAAACCCCATCTCTACTAAAAATACAGAAAATTAGCCTGGCGTGTAATCCCAGCTACTTGGGAGGCGGAGGCAGGAGAATCGTGTGAACTTGGGAGGTGGAGGTTGCAGTGAGCCAAGATCGTGCCATTGCACTCCCACCCAGGTGACAGTGTGAGACTCCATCTCAAAATAAAAAAAAAGACTGTCCATCAAAAAAAACAAGTTTTTGTGTTATGGAGTCTCTCAGGCTGTGAAGCAAGCCCATCTCTAATTACTTCAGCCACCTGTATTGCAGACTAATTGTGACCACGACACTGCAAATCACCAGAGAAAGCTGAGCCTTTTGGGGAGTTTGGGGACAGCCGCAAGTTCTTCCTCTGCAGTCCCTCTTAGAGAGCGTTGATTTGCATATTTTTGTGGTTTTTTCCCTATCAGATTTCTCTGTGTTCTTGCTTTAGTTCGAAACTGACAACACTAATTTATTTTTATTTTGATCAAAATAAAACCATCTTTTCAAAATGTCAAAATGTTTAATTTTCAGAGAGAATTGAGTTTACGTACCACGAAGGAGGCTTTGTTCTGCTCTGGAACATGTTTTGGCTGGTTATCAGTGTTAGGATGTATTTGTTGAATGAACAAGTGGACGGAGCAGACAGTCCCAGTGCCGCAACCTCCCCCCCTGTAGACAGTGGCCAACCATATGTCCTCCGATATGCATGGAGTTTTCTGTTGCACTTTCTTAATTCTGGGACCAGTTTTGTCTCTGAAGCCTGAATGTTTCTTTTCCAATTGGGAATCTCCTGCCCCAGGACCTGGTGGTCTAGAGGCACTGTGGTATAAAAAGAAAGAGTGGCTGGACTTAGAGACAGGTGTCGTGAGTGTGGATGGCAGCCTTCCCCTGACCCTGTGTGTGGCAGCAGTAGGCCAGTCAGACCTTTCCAGGCCTCTGCGTCCTCATCTGTAAATGGGAATGAAGATACCCACCCAAGGTAACCTAGCAAAGAAGTGAAACATACCTGTGAGTGAGCTGTGCACAGACAGTCTCCTTATAAATGTAGGACATTTCTTCCTTTTCTCCTTTTCACTCCCCATAGGATCAACTTTCTTTTTTTTTTTTCTTTTCTTTTTTTTTTTTTTGAGAAGGACTCTTACCCTGTTGCCCAGGCTGGAGTGCAGTGGCACAATCTCGGCTCACTACAACCTCTGCCTCCCAGGCAGGTTCAAGCAATTCTCTGCCTCAGCCTCCCAAGTAGCTGAGATTACAGGAGCCCACTACCACGCCCGGCTAATTTTTTTTGTATTTTTAGTAGAGACGGGGTTTTACCGTCTTGGCCGGGTTGGTCTTGAACTACTGCCCACCTCGGCCTCCCAAAGTGTTGGGATTGCAAGCGTGAACCACCGCACCCGGCCAGAATTGACTTTCATCTTGCTTGGTAATAGGCCTTCCTAGGAAAACAGGTTACTCTGAAAATTTGTCATTTAGGTGTGGTGAATTCGTTCTTTTATTCATCATCCAAAAAGTTCCATTGTCTGAGATGATTTAAGATGATTTGCAAACCATGGGGTTAGTCTCTGAGGAACAAGAAGACAGAAGAAAGAACGCACTTTGGTTTTATTTTGGAAACCTAGTGCAACCTACTAGACCAATGACTTTTCTAGGGTAGGCGTCAGAGTTATCCATGGGGCCTTTTCCAATGCTGTCTCCCTCCTGCACTGAAGCCGCGCTCTGGGGAGCCGCGTTGCCCGGAAGTCTGATGTGTGAGGTGGGGAGGTTAAATGTGTTGGTTTTGGAGGTTTACCGACAGGTTGTTCTGGGTAGGACAAATGTTTTCCTTTCAGTGCTTTAAAAGTCTCATCTTCTGGAGCCAAAGATTCTGAAGAAAAAGGCTGGCCCTGAATTCCATCCACCTCAGTTCTGGTTTCTTCTCCTTTCTTCGGTGAATATATGGTCTTTTTTCCTTGGGGCACCTTTCTGGGACTTCATCTGGCTGTGTGCAGCAGACAGGGAAGTGTCCCCTACCCCGAATTTTTGGGGTGACCACTAAAAAATGAACATACTCACTCAGGGAGCATTTGTGGGACCACTGAAGTCAAATAATTCACACCCAGGAGGAAGCCCTTTGATGTGGAAGTGGTCGTGACTTTGGAAAGGGAAGTTGGCTGTCTGGTCTCGAGCCCTCTGAGTCAGTGTCAGGGATGGCAGAGGACTCATCCAGAAACCAAGAGATGATGTGAAGCCCCCCCTTCCAGAGACCTCCCAGCACTCACTCCCCCAGGCATCCCTCACCTCTGGGACTTTCCACATCAGCGTCCTGTGACTTTGGGCTGGACTCACCTTTCCAGGACTCCGCTGGCTCAGAGGTGAGTTGGCCTGACCAGGTCGTCGTGTCTTCACTTGTTGGGGGTTGAGGTCCTACCACCTGGTGCCTGCGGATGTGATTGACTCTCAGAATGGAAATAAGGTCGTAGCAGATGTCATTATTTAGGATGAGGTCATGCCAGAGCGGGGTGGCCCTCTCATCTAACATGATTGGCATCCTTCTGAGAAGGGAAATTTGGACGCAGATGCACAGAAGGTGAATGTCATGGGAAGGTTGCGGCGATGCTTCTGCTAGCCAAAGAATGTCAAGGATAAATAGGCTGCCACCAGAAGCCAGGACAGAGGCCTGCAGCAGATCCCCCCTCACCGCCCCAATAGGAACCCGCCCTGCCAACGCCTTGATCTTGGACTTCTGTGTATGAGTGTGTTTGAAGCCACTCAGATTGTGGCACTTTTTTCCAGCAGCCCCAGGAAACTAAAATGCCACCTAACTCACTGTGGAATTCAGTATCTGGTACGTGGCCATTGCCACTGGTCTCAATTTCTTTGTCTATAAAATGAGGATAAGACTTGCTTTCTGGGGCAGTAGTGACAGTTTGCCCAGTACCTCCTAGGAGCTCAAAATGTGACTTTATTTTTTCAAAGACAGAGTCTTTCTCTGTCACCCAGGCCAGGCTGGAGTACAGTGGCATGGTCATAGCTGACTGCAGCCTCAGCCTCCTGGGTTCAAGTGATCCTCCCACCTCAGCCCCACAAATGGCTGGGACCACAGTTGCATGCCACCATGCCTGGCTAATTGTAAAAAAAAAAAAATATTTTTTTTTGTAGAGGGTCCCACTATGTCGCTAGGCTGGTCTTGAACTTCTAGACTCAAGCTGTCCTCCTGCCTCAGCCTCCTCAGTGTCTGGGATTACACGTGTGAGACACTGCACTTGGCCCTAATTATTATTTTTAGGGTAAAAGTGAAGGTGAAAAGTTTGGACCAAAGGGCCGTATGTTGCAGACCTTCACAAGTAGGGAGAGGAAGTGTTTATTATGTATGGAAGAAAGTGAGTGTTGCATTATTCAGGGTTCTCAGAGAACCAGAACCAGTAGGATATATGGGTATGTAAGAGGAGGTTTGTTACGGGAATTGGAGCATGAGATTATGGAGGCCCAGAAGCCTCATGATCTGCCATCTGCAAACTGGAGAACTGGGAAGGCTGGTGGCATCATTCAGCCCGAGAACCAGGAGCGCTGATGTCCAAGCGCAGGAAGAGACAGATGTCCCAGCTTCAGCAGAGAGAGCGAGTTTGCCCTTCCTCCACCTTTCTGCCCTCTTTGGGTCTTCAGTGGATTGGGCGATGCCCTCTGCAAGAGTGAGGGAGATCATCTTTACTTGGTCTACTGATTGAATTGTTATCTCTTCCAGAAACACCCTCAAAGACACACCCACAAATAATGTCCTACCAGCTGTTGGGGCATTCCTTAGCCCAGTGAAATGCCCAATCAAATTGACACATAACATTATCACAGGTGTAGGTAGACAGTCAGGAGAGCAAGACTCTATCTAGTTGGTTCTGTCACATAGCAGAGCTGTGTGGCCTGGCATATTCTTCCCATCTCCCTGGGCTGTTGCATCCTGGACTGTAAGGCAGGAGGTTTGGCCAGGTGACCCCGAGATGTGCTGTGAGAGGTGAGTGTGGCCCCATCACAGCTGCAGCTCTTGGAATGGGAGCCTGGAGACTCCAGGCCTTCATCTTGGGAGGTGCGCTGCACAGGATGGGTGCTCCATAAACTTTGACTGCAATAGTGGGGAAAGCTGGAGTGTGCTCCAAGAACAAGCTGTGAGTAGAGACTAGTTAAAATAAACATCACAATGCTGATGGAAAATGTTATTTCACTGTATTAAGTTAAAACTAGTTATGAAAGAGTAGGTCACATATTCAGTTTTGTTTTTAAAAAACCCTCAAGACTCTGTATATGCCCAGAAAAAAAAGACAGAAAGAAAGATATCACAGTATGAATGGTGACCCCCAATTAATAGGAGAATTGAAGCCATCATTGCCTTTACTTTCCAGAGGAGGAGAACATGGTATCCTGAAGTCAAATGGCGGCTCTGGCTTCTCAGGGAGGCCAGGCCGAGGCCGGAGGAAGAGGGAGCAGGCGGGAAGCTGGCTGTAACCCAGGCGAGGGCTGGCGTGGGCCTCAGGGGTCTTCGGCTTCAGCACTATTGACATTTTGTGCCAGATAATGCTTTGTCCTGTGCATGGCAGGATGGCTAGGAGCATCTCTGGCCTTTACCCACTAGATGCCAGTAGCATCTCTTCCAGCTGCAGTGACCAAAAATGTCTTCAGAGAATCCAGATCCGATGTCCACTGGGGGGCAGAATCGCTGGCTGGGACCCACTGGTTAAGTTAGTCAGTAGGGGTGGAGACAAGGGGACAAAAAGTCTTAGAGCCATTTGAGAGGGAGATTCTGGGCTGGGCGTGGTGGCTTATACCTGTAATCCCAGCACTTCGGGAGGCTGAGGTCGGTGAATCACCTGAGGTCGAGAGTTCGAGACCAGCCTGACCAACATGGAGAATCCCTGTATCTACTAAAAATAGAAAATTAGCCAGGCATGGTGGTGCATGCCTGTAATCCCAGCTACTTGGGAGGCTGAGGCAGGAGAATTGCTTGAACCTGGGAGGCAGAGGTTGCAGTGAGCTGAGATCATGCCGTTGCACTCCAGCCTGGGCAACAAGAGCAAAACTCCATTTCCAAAAAAAGGGAGGGGGGAGTTTCTAGAGGACTTGACTGATGGAATTTGGTCAAGGGAGGAATGAGGGTGGATGTGGGGCTTGGGAAATTGGACGGATGATAGCGGTCCACAGGGAGGGATGGGTTCAGCTTTGGCTGAGCTGTTGTGAGTGGTTTCCATGGAGCAGTTGAATAGGCTGCTGGGTGAGTGGCTCTCAAGCTTGGAGCTGAGCTGGGGGCGTCCATTTGAAGGTTATCGGAAGATGGAAAGCACACCTGGGGGTGGGTGAGCTCACCCGGGACCATGGTGTGGCTTGAGAAGTCGGCCTGTGATAGAACCCGGGGAATCCCAGTGTTTCCAGGGTGGGCAGAGGAGGAGGAAGGGAATTTGTTTCTCTGGCCAGAGCAGTTGCTCAGCGACTGTTGGCCGGTGAGGAAGAGGCTCATGAACAGATGTGGAAACATTGTGGGGTGATCTCATGGTGGGTGGGACTTGTCCCCATCATCCACTCATTACTCCCGGCCTTTATTGGTCAAGCTGCCTGCTGTGTTTCTGGTGCCCAAATGTTCTGGGTGCACTTTTGTTTGAGGAGGAATCTCAGGGACTCTCCTTCACTCTTCGAAAGTGGCAGCGCTTGCCTTTCTGTACCTCATGTTCTCACACCAAAATCAACGTGTTCCGTCTCGCATTCTAGATCATCCATTTTTGCTCCTCAGGCTCTGAAAAACACTTTAAGAGCAGGTTAAACTGTTCTAGAACTTCCTTTTTGGATTATTTGGAAGGTCTTGAGGGGTCCAGGGATCGATAGAGTCGGCAGGGATGGATAGTTTCCCCTTCGGGAGATCAGTGCCTTTATAGCTGTAAGTTGCCCGTGATGGGGGTCAGAGACCCACAGTTGCTCAAATGCAGTTTTTGTTTTCCTTGATAATGGGGTTTTTCCTTGGGTTTGGGTTATCTCTTAGGAAGCGGCTAGCAGCCTTTAGGGCAAACTGATTGCGTTTCTTTGTTTACAAGCACGTAACTTCATCCCTCTCAGCTGCACACTGCACTACCACTGATACTGTCGGTGCTTGTGTGAGGTGGACAGTTGCAGTTAGTCAGAAACTCACTTTGCTGTTTTCCACTAGAATCTCTAGATAGAGCAGGACAGTTGTTTTCGGCAAGCTTAAGACCCTGTAACATTTCCTGCCCTGTTTGATTTGAGCTCACCATCTCCCTAGCTCTGGCTAGTTCTACCCTGCAGTTAAAAAAGAAAAATGATCTCTACTGGCGTATGGCCTCAAGGCAGGAGAAAAGGCACTCTTCTTTCCAGCAGAAATTCAAGGGTCCAGGGAGTTTGGCCCAACCCAGGTCAGAAGGATAATCTCAGAAAATGGAGGAAGCAGGCATTACCCGTCTCAGAACTCAGGAACAAGAAAATCCTAAAACTCCAAAGGACCATTTTTCCTCACTGAGGGGCCCAGCTTAATTAGAGACCAGCTAGGAGTTGCATTTCCTGGTTGTTTACTGGCTGTTCTTGTAGGTAAACAGCTTTGGTCTGTAATTAAGTTGTCTAATTGGGAATGACTGCAGGCAAAGCCATGAATGGGGCTGGCCTCCCTCTCGCTAACCCCTGCGTCTGCTCTCAGTTGCCCGCCACTATTTTTATTCCTGTCGTCTTTTAAAAATGTCTTGGGGGCAAATTCTAAAGAACAGGCAGGCAAACCCTTTGAACTTCACTGTGCAAACCTGCCTGAGAGTGAGTCTGGGAGGCAGATTCTTCTTCTTTCCACTCGAAGAAGTGTCAGAAATTTGGTGGATTGGACAAGATGGAGAGAAGAGTCAGGGAGTCCTCATTGCTTTCACTCATTTAAGCGGCTGTCCGGCAGCTCTGGCCACCCCCAACTGCTCCCCTGCCTCATAACGTGGCTTTTCTAATGTCTTATAACTCTGCCTGTTTGTAATGACTGGCCTGATACCTTTGCCTACAACAGTTCTTTTTTCCTCTGGGAATTTAATCCAGGTTGTGATTAGAGAGTATTTCCCATAAATCATGCAAAGCGTATGTCCTGCCCACCAGCCAGTTACAGAAATGCAGTTGGTCAGATCTACACATTATCTGAAACAGTGCGTAATGGGAATTTCGAACTAAAAAAAATTACTCTCCAATGTTACAAATACAATTCAGGCAAATAAAACTGCAGATGTATGAAAGAATCCCCAGTATTGGGATTCTTTTTTTATTGTTGTTTTTGTTTTTTAAGTGTCCTGGTTGTGCTAGGGAAATTTGTGATTAGAAAAGAAATGCCTCTCCCCTCCCTGGCCTGTTTTTGGTGGTATTTTTTTTTTCTTTTTTCCTTTGGGTAGGATACCTTCCTTTGCGTTCCAAGGCAGCACTTCAAGCAGCACTTTGGTAAATGTCAAAAAGTTGGAGAGGCTGAGTGGGTTGCATGGCCCGTCTGTGCCTGTGGGCTCCTCTCCCGCCCACGTGGCTGTGCCTCGTACTCAGAACCCTGCTTTTCTTGTCTGTGTCCCAAGGCTTTACCCCCCTCCCCCCTTCCATATACGTTCAGTGACATTATGTTAAATTTTTTAAAACGCATATTTATTTCACAAACAATGTTACTGGCATAACGTTACCACACTATAGGATATAATGGTTAATCGAATGTAATGGTTGAAGAATGATTTCCGGTAATCGAATTTCAGCAGATTACCTGGGTTCATTATTCCGTGTCCTCTTCCAGCCTTGCTTTTCCCTGTGCACAGATATGACCTGATTCCATTGCTTTTTAAGCATTATCATTAGCATTTTCTGCATTGCTCCTTAGCCTTCACAGTTACCATTTTAACAGCAGACAAGATTCTTTGAAACTGCTCCTCTCTCTTCATTCCTTTTTGTGAGCATTTAGGCCGTTTACTATTGATTGTCCATTTCTTCAGGTACCTTCTTACACTACCTTGCTTCTTTACTCAGCGTAAAACCCCAGAATAGATTCCTGGGTCCCAGGCATGCACACACCTGTGTTTTTATGTTACTTCCCGGGGGCCCTCTAGAGGGTGCCCATCCATGGAGTGGGATGCCTGCTTGACTTGGCCTTCTGGCACTGGGGATTCCTAAGTCTCGTTAGCTTGTGCCATGTGCAATGAGATCTCCTTCCTGAGTGTGTGTTTCTTTCCTCACTGACATTTGGGTGCATTCAGTAGGGGAGGTTTTACAAAGAAACTTGAGTTTGGGGGCCATCTGCACCCACCCTCCTGGGGCCTGGAGCTGCAGCCACTGGCATTGATTGGAAGAGAGCGATTGGAAGAGAGCTTGTGACCGAGGAGAGCCTGGCTTAGGGATTTATCTGCAGGGACCGTCCCCAGTAGGTCTAGGAGAGCCCGTGACAGCGGAAGCCCTCAGGACGGGGATTTGGGTCTCGGTTTGCCAGCACTCGCAGTGGACAGTCATGCCTGGACTTGTCTTCTCCACCTTCCACTTGTCCTAACAGCTGTTGGGAACATCCTCCGCCAGGGGCCAGCTGTCCAGAGGCAGACCCACCCTGGAAGGCAGGCCAGCCTCCGGCCTCCACGCCAGACTGTGGGTGAATCAGTGGGCACTCTGACCACTGCTTTCCCAAGGTCACTTTGCTTTAGGAAGTTACAGCAGCAATAGAGGGCTTATGAGAGATGTGCAGACATAATTCCTGCTTTTAGAAGGAGGAGGGGAAATCAGAGAAGTAGTTATCTCACTATCTTGAAATGAAGTTATTTTGCTTTGTCAAGATCGGGCGAATCCCAGGTTGCTGAGTCTTGGCAGATCTCTTGTGACCTTGACTGTGGTATTTGGGCTGCTTGTCTGTGACGTGCTGCCATGACAAGGCATGGTGGCGGTGGTGGGGACCTGGTGAGGTGCCAAACGTCAGAGGTGACTGTGGAATTAGCCCCAGCTTCACAGCGGGTTATCTCAGGAGTAGAAAAGACACAGTTGGGACTGACTCCAGGGACCAGCTTCTTCCCCCATCCTTCTATTGCAGACGGGGAAACTGAGGCTGGGGGGGACTGGCTGTGCATACATGGATTCTTTGAAAGTTTAAAGTATGGCTGGGTGCAGTTGCTCATGCTTGTAATCCCAACACCTTGGTAGACAAAGGCAGGCAGATCATTTGAGGTCAGGAGTTCGAGCCCAGCCTGGCCAACATGGTGAAACCTCCTCCCTACTAAAAATACAAAAATTAGCTGGATATGGTGGCAGGCACCTGTAGTCCCAGCTCCTCAGGAGGCCGAGGCAGGAGAATTGCTTGAACCTAGGAGGCGGAGGTTGCAGTGAGCCAAGATCATGCCATTGCACTCCTACCTGGATGACAAGAGTGAGAATGGGTCTCAAGAAAAAAAAAGAAAGTTTAAGGATGTTAAATTTTTTCCCTACATTGTCTTTTAATGTGTTTGTCAAGGAGCAGTGATCATCGTCATGGCACTGGGGAAATGGAAAAATCTGGAAAACTTCCGTGGTTTGACAGAAAGGGATAGATCTAACTGTTTAGTGTTGCCAAGTGAGCCCCCAAACATCTCCACTGGGAAAGTCATTAGGAATTTACCATCACCATCTGCAGGGGCCAGTGAGATAACGGTATCTTGTATATCCATCTGAGCAAAACCCCATTTCTCTTCCCTTGAATAGGAAGCCAGAAACTGCTGCCGCGCACTGTTGAAACGTAGCTTAGAAATAGATAGTGTCGGGGGAAAACAACCTACTTATCTTTCTCATTATGCTATCTCTTAATAGGGCCCCGGTATCTGAGCCAGCACACACATTCAGTTCTTCCGTGTCCTGTGATCTTCCTCTGAGTGAAAACTGATTATCTACTCAAAGGAAGCAGATGACAGAGCCCCCGTGATGTGTGCTGCCCTTGTTCTTCGCCTCTGTAGTAAGGGAGGTCTGGAATGAGCAGAAAGATGGCTCCCCTGGCCACAAAGGGGGGTCACTCTATCGCAAAGCAGCCTTCACGTCCTGGGAGCAGGGAGCTGTTGGAACCCGGGAAGGTCAGCCTCGCAGACTTGCAGATGTCATCGGATTATTTGAGCTGCTTCCGCTGCAGGTGGTTGGGAAGTACTGGATGGAATCCTTGGAGGCGAGATGAGAGGATGGGAGAAGAAAGTCTGGAAGAACAGTTAGATTTCTTCCTGATTAGATAATACGGAGCGGGAGTGGGAAGAACAGCGGAGCCTGTTGCCAGCTCGGTCTCTGTCCTGTTCCCTGTCATGTGGCCTCTTCACAGATGTGTGCGTGTCTGCCGGGACTCCTGAGAGTTCTTGTTGATGTTTAGCCCTTGGACATGCTGGTGCTTACACATGCGTTTCCAAGGAGTTCGTACCCAAAACCACCGAGGAGTGCCCCTGTTTGTCTGAGAGTAGCTCATCAGCTTTCTCTGCTTGGTGTAAATAGCGCACTGCAGAATCTTCATCCCCAGAACTGGAGAGCAACCGTTTTCTCTGCACTTGGAGGGAATCATTCAAACATCCCTGTTGGGTTAGCATGAGGAAAAGCCAAGTCAGGCGCTTGGCCACCAGAGGAAATTGGCAAGAAGGGCTGTGGGATTTGAGAGTTAGAACTGATACTCCGCAGCACAGGGCACCTTGGTGCCGGCGTTCTAACGGGTGGTGGTGCGTCCACTGGTCCGACACGATCTGTGGATTGAGAACCACTGTTACTGATGTGTTGACGCTATAAAAATGTTACTGTGTATCGGCTTCACTGACTTTCAAAAATGACTTGCATAGAATGCATTTAAGCGTAATGGAGCAACGGCAATCAAGGTGTAAGACTTTTTTTTTGTTTGGAGACAAGAGTTTCACTCTTGTTATCCAGCCTGGAGTGCAGTGGTGTGATCTCGGCTCATGCAACGTCTGCCTCCCAGGTTCAAGCAATTCTCCTGCCTCAGCCTCCTGAGTAGTTGGGATTACAGGTGCCTGCCACCATGCCCAGCTAATTTTTTTGTATTTTTAGTAGAGACAGAGTTTTGCCATGTTGGCCAGGCTGGTCTCGAATTCCTGAACTCAGGTGATCCACCCGCCTTGGCCTCCCAAAGTGCTGGGATTATAGACATGAGCTATCACGCCCAGCCGAGGTGTAAGACTTCTCATCTTAGGCCTACATCCTGCCATAAGGCAAACAAACTAGAATTAAAGTTGAAAATTAATTAACTCTACATAAAACAAAAATTAAGGTAGGCTCACATGACTGTCTCAGAGTTGCTCTAGAGATGGATGTAGCCCATGTGAAGGAGCCTAAGGGGTAGAATTCACGAGAAGTGAGGTCTCTGGCTTTGTGTTTATTAGGGCACTGTTGTTAGACGGCAACAGATAAATCCCAAATTCTCGGTGACTCAAACAAAGGGAGGTTTATTGCCCTTTCACAGTAAGTTGGAAGGAGACTTTTCTGCTCAGTAACGCTCCTTCCATGACTGGGCTTATCCATCCAGGGCCACTGTGAAAGGAGAAGTGTTCAGAGGATGGGGCATTGCAGGGGTTTATGCCCCAGGCCTGGCAGGGGCACACAGCACTGCACATCCCCATTCCACGGGTCAGCACTCAGTCAAATGACCACCCCTTCCTGCAAAGGGTGGTGGGGAGACAAGGTCGGCCTGAGTGGCCAGGGGAAGGAGAAAACCGGCACAGAAGCAACTAGCCAGTCTCTGCTACCTATTTCTTTTGTTACATCAGAATTTATAGAAAAGTGATTTTTTTTTTTTTTTTTTTTTTTTTTGAGACAGAGTCTCGCTCTTTCACCAAGCTGGAGTGCAGTGATGCGGTCTCCGCTCACTGCAACTTCTGCCTCCTGAGTTCAAGCGATTTTCCTGCCTCAGCCTCCTGAGTAGCTAGCACTACAGGTGTGCGCCACCACGCCCAGCTAATTTTCGTATTTTTAGTAGAGATGGGGTTTCACCATATTGACCAGGATGGTCTTGATCTCTTGACCTTGTGATCCACCTGCCTCAGCCTCCCAAAGTGTTGGGATTACAGGCGTGAGCCACCGCGCCTGGCCATGGAAGGTGATTTTTAACCAGCTTAGGGAGTTTTTCTAATTTTTGAATAAGGGTCTTGTCTGAAAATTACAGCTTGGGAAAAGGACTTCAGAATCTAACAATTCTTCACTCCACTGCTGCAGTTGCCCCAACCCAGAAGTGGTGAAACCCAAGGCCATCAAGCTTCTTGGTTGACATCAAGAAGGTTGTTCTGTTTGGTAAACAGCAAAGGAGCCATCAGAAGATAATGCAGCTCTTATTCAACAGTTGTAAATAGAAGCTCTCAAGGTCCAAAATGAATCTTTTGAAAGAACTCGAAATTTTTGCCTGTACCAACCTTATTAGCAAGACTTGAAATGCAGGTGATTGAAATGCAACAGATTCTAAGATGTGCCTCGGGAATGATTTCATTGACTGAAAGCAGATGTCTGCTTGCAGCCTTGTGAAGTCTCTCCGTGTGGGAGCGGTGGGCGTTTTGGTTAGCTGGCTTAGGCTTCGCTGAATTTTAACACGACACACTTGGTTCTCCTGCGCTGCTGTGCTGCGTCTCTCCCTTGTGCCCCCTGCCTCTAACTTTGCCACCTGCTGTCTGACTTCTCCATCCTTCCAACCCCTGACCACAACTGGAGATAAGTTCAAGGTCAGTGCTCAACTGACCTGTGGGTGCTTAGGCCCCCCTTAGGCCCTGAGAGGCATAGGCTGAGGCCTTTTGTACAACCTCCTGGCCATTGTAGAGTGCCCGGCTCCGAGCAAGTTCATCCTCATCACAGAAAGTCAAGAGTCCTCACAACAAATGTTGCCAATAATTCAAGGTCATTTTTTTTTTTTAGACGGAGTCTTGCTCTGTTACCCAGGCTGGAGTGTAGTGGCGTGATCTTGGCTCACTGCAACCTCCGTTTCCCAAGTTCAAGCTATTCTCCTGCCTCAGCCTCCTGAGTAGCTAGGACCACAGGCAGGTGCCACCACACCGGGCTAACTTCTGTATTTTTAGTAGAGATGGGGTTTTTCCATATTGGCCAGGCTGGTCTCGAACTCCTGACCCTGTGATCTGCCCACCTTGGCCTCCCAAAGTGCTGGGATTACAGGCGTGAGCCACTGCTCCCGGCTAAGATCAACTTTTTGTTTACTTTTTAAGGTACCAGTCTGGTCACAACTGAATGCAGATGACTTTGTAATTATCATCCTAACAATTTGATCACAGTCTGTCCTGCGATTCAAGTATTTACTTGAGGGTACCCATGTAGCATGACTGTCTGAGATCAGATTGAAGCCTTTGAACTTGCTTTATAGAGATTTTCAGTTGAGCCGTCAAATTTTCTTTTCCTTTTCTGAGACAACGTCTTGCTCTGTCACCTGAGCTGGAGTGCAGTGGTGCAGTCCTAGCTCTTAGCAGCCTCTGCCTCCCAGACTCAAGTGATCCTCTCACCTCAGCCTCCCAAGTAGCTGGGACTACAGGTGCACACCACCACACGCAGCTAATTTTGGTACCTTTTGTAGAGATGAGATCTTGCTGTGTTGCCCGGGCTGGTCTTAAACTCCTGAGCTCAAATGATCCTCCTGTTTGGCCCTCCCAAAATGCTGAGACTGCAAGCATGAGCCGCCACGCCAGCTGAGGAATCACATTTTAATGGCCTCACAAAGAAATCCTAGTGTTGACAATATAGGTTTTTAGGTCTGAAATGAACTTCCATTCTAGTCTGATTTCATCATTATTTTACTGTGCAGGCTCTTGGCTGGCCAGTCTGTGGGGACCCTGGTGGCAACCTGGGGATCCCCTCCAGGTCTCTTCTTGTCCTTACTGTAGACCCCCACACTGCCACTCATTTCCCCCGTCTGTCTGGGTGACAGCAGATTGTCACCATTTCAGAGAAATTTGAATGAATCAGAAAAGGAGCTCCGGAGTACCAGGGTGACTGAGATGAGCACATGTGGCTTCTTAACCTTGAGGACCCTCTGCCCCCACAAGTTACTCTTGGAAAGCTGGGGCCGGGTGTGGTGGCTCATGCCTGTAATCCCAGCACTTCGGGAGGCCGAGGTGGGCGTATCACAAGGTCAGGAGTTCAAGACCAGTTTGGCCAATATGGTAAAGCCCCGTTTCTACTAAAAATACAAAACAAACAAAAAATTAGCCAGGCATGGTGGCACATGCCTTAATTCCATCGACTCTGGAGGCTGAGGCAGGAGAATTACTTAAACCCGGGAGGCGGAGGTTGCAGTGAGCTGGGATCGTGCCACTGCACTCCAGTCCAACCTGGATGACAGAGCAAGACTCCATTTCAAAAAAAAAAAAAAAAAGGCCAGGAGCAGTGGCTCATGCCTGTAATCCCAACACTTTGGGAGGCTGAGGTGGGCAGATCGTGAAGTCAGGAGTTCGAGACCATCCTGGCCAACATAGTGAAACCCCATCTCTACTAAAAATACAAAAAATTAGCCAGGCATGGTGGCGGGTGCCT
>CAUYLG010062214.1:0-86155 GCA_963573385.1 Cacajao melanocephalus
GGAGAGATAGCATGGGAAGAAATGCCAGATATAGGTGAAGGGGAGGAAAGCAGCAAATCACACTGCCACGTGTGTACCTATGCAACAATCTTGCATGTTCTTCACATGTACCCCAAAACCTAAAATACAATAAAAATAAAAATTAAAAAAAGATGAAAACAATAGACACCGGGGACTACTGGGAGAAGGGAGGGAGAGGGCAAGGGTTGAAAAACTGTTGGGTACTGTGCTCACTATCTGACTGAGGGAATCATTTGTAACCCAAACCTCATCATCATGCAATATACCCACGTAACACCCTGTACATGTACCCCCGAAACTAAAAGCTGAAATTATTAAAAAAAATGTAATGTGATTCACTACATAAACATAATTAAAAACAAAACCAGCTCAATAAATGCAGAAACAGCTTTTGATAAGATCTAACATCCCTCATGATAAAAATCCTCAACAAACTAGGCATTAAAGGACCATGCCTTAAAATAATAGGAGCCATCTATGAGAGACCCATAGCCAATATTGTACTGAATGGACAAAGCTGGAGGCATTCCCCTTAAGAACTGAAACAAGACAAAAATGTCTAATTTCACCTCTCCTCTTCAACATAGTAATGGAAGGCCTAGCCAGAGTAATCAGGCAAGAGAAAGAAATAAATAGCACCCAAATAGAAAAAGAAGAAGTCAGATTATCTCTCCTCACTGATGATATAAGCTTATATCTAAAAAACCCAAAAGATCCTGCCAAAAGACTCCTAGACCTGATAAACAACGTCAGTAAAGTTACAGGATACAAAAATCAATGTATATAAATCAGTAGTACTTCTATCACCAACAGCCCCTGTGGAAAGTAGTTTGGAGACTTTCAAAGAACTAAAAATACAATTACATTTGACTCAACAGTCATTACTGGCTATATGTCCAAAGAAAAATAAATCATTCTGCTAAAAAGACACTTGCACTCATATTTATCACAGCAGTACTCACAATAGCAAAGACCTGAAATCAACATAGGGACCCATCAAGGGTGCATTGGACAAAGAAAATGTGGTACAAATACACCATGGAATACTACATAGTCATAAAAAAATGAAATTTCCTTTGCAGCAACATGAAGGCAGCTGGAGGCCATTATCTTTAGTGAATTAATGCAACAACAAAAAAAACAAACCACATTATCACTTATGAATGGGAACTAAACACTGAATATGCACAGATATAAAGACAGAAATAATATACAATGAGGACTCCAAAGGGAAGTTTGAAAAACTTTCTATTGGGTACTATGCTTGCTATTTGGGTGACAGGATCAATAGAAGCCCAAACCTCATCATTATGCCATGTAATAAACCTGCACATTTACCCCATGAATCTAAAATTTTTAAAAATGATAAGAGGAACTCTGGAAACTGCACAAATACATGGAAATCAAACAATAACATTATGCTCCTGAATAACCATTATTGGGTCAAAAAAGAAATTAAAAAGGAAAAATAAAACTAATGAAATAAAAATACAACATACCAAAATCTATGAGATACAGCAAAAGCAGTACTATAAGAAAAGCATATAACAATAAATACATCAAAAATTAGAATTAAAATAAAGAATATAATAATGCACCTCAGGTAACTAGGAAAACAAGAACAAACCAAATCAAAATTAGTAGCAGAAAAAAAAAATAATAAAGACCAGAGCCGAAATAAATAAGATACAGAAAAAAACAAAGGATTAATGGAACAAGAGTTGATTGTTTCGAACAAATAAAAAATTAACTACTTGCTATACTAACCAAGAAAAAAAGCAAAAACACACAAAAGAGAAATGAAAAAGGTATTACAACTAGTACCACACAAATACAATAGATGAGAGACTATTTGAACAACTATACATAAACAAACTGGAGAACCTAAAAGATACAGATTGAATTTTTTAAAAATAGGCTGAACAGACCAATAACAAAGAATGAGATCAAAGCAGTAATTAAAAGTCCTCCAACAAATAAAAGTCCAGGACCAGCTGGCTTCACTGCTGAATTCTACCAAACTTTCAAAGAAAAACTAACACCAATTCTCCTCAAACTATTCCAAATATTGGAGAGGAAAGAATTCTTTCTAACTCATTCTACAAGACCAGAATTACCCTCAGACCAAAATCAGATAAGAATGTAAAAACAACAACAACAACATCAACAACAAACTGTGGACTAATAACCCTGATGAACATAGATGCAAAATGCAAAAATCCTCAACAAAATACTAGCAAGGCAAATCCAACAGCACATCAAAAAAATAATACACCATGACCAAGTGGTATTTATCTCAGTGATTCATGAATGGTTCAACATATTCAAATCAATGAATGTGACACCTCACATAAACAGAAAGAGAATAAAAACCATACAGTCATTTCAATGAATGCAGAATGCGGAGAAAGTATTTGATAAATTTTAACATCCCTTCATGGTAAAAACCTCAACAAAGTAGGCATAGTAGGAATGTACCTCAACATAATGGAAGGCATATATGACAAACTCACAGCAAAGATCATACTGAATGACGGAAAGCTGAAACCCTTCCCTCTAAGAACTAGAATAAGACAAGGATGCCCACTTCCACCACTCCTATTCAACATATTACTAGAAATCCTAGCTAGATCAGGTAAGAGAAAGAAATAAAAGCTATCCAAATTGGAAAGAGGGAGTCAAATTGTCTCTCTTTGCCAATAATATAATTTTATGTCCTGCAAAACCTAAAGACTTCACGAAAAACATTTTAGACCTGATAAATTAACTACTTGCTATACTAACCAATCAGATAAGAATGCAAAACCACCACCAAAAAACTGTAGACTAATAGCCTAATACTGATCTTATTTTATATCATCTGACACAAAATCAATATCCAAAAATCAGTAGCCGGTGTGGTGGCTCACACCTGTAATCCCAGCACTTTGAGAGGCCAAGGCGGGAGGATCACCTGAGGTTGGGAGTTCAAGACCAGCCTGACTACCATGGAGAAACCGCATCACTACTGAAAATACAAAATTAGCCAGATGTGGTGGTGCATGCCTGTAATTCCAGCAACTTGGGAGGCTGAAGCTGGAGAATCTCTTGAACCTGGGAGGCAGAGTTTGTGCTGAGAAGAGATTGTACTATTGCACTCCAGCCTGAGCAACAAGAGCGAACCTCCGTCTAAAAAAAAAAATACTAGCATTATTGTATACACCAATAATGAAGTAGCTGAGAAAGAAATTAAGATGGCAATACCACTTATATTAGCTACAAGAAGATAATGAAATACCTAGGAATAAATTTAACTAATAAAAGAACTGTACAAGAAAAACTTTAAAATACTGGTGAAAGAAATTGAAGAGGACACAAAAAAGTGGAACTACATCTCATGTTCATAGATTAGAAGAATTAATATTGTTTAAATGGCCAGTCTGCCCAAAGCAATCTACAGTTTCAATGGAATCCCTATCAAAATACCAATGTCATTTTTCACAGAAATAGAAAAAACAATCCTAAAATGTTCATGGAACCCAATAAGAGCCCAAAAAGCTAAAGCAACATGAGCAAAAAGAACAAAGCTAGAGGCACCACATTACCTGATTTCAATGTATATTACAATGTTATAACTAAAACAGTATATTATTAGCATAAAAACAGTTACATAGACTAATGGAATAGAATGGAGAATCCAGGCCAGGCACAGTGGCTCACACCTGTAATCCCAGCATTTTGTGGGGTTGAGGAGGGCAGATCGCTTGAGGCCAGGAGTTTGAGCCCAGTCTGGCCAACATGGCAAAAAATCTTCTCTGCTAAAAATACAAAACACTAGCCAGGCATGGTGGCACACACCTGTAATCCCAGCTACTCAGGAGGATGAGGCAGGAGAATCACTTAAACCTGCAAGGCGAAGGTTGCAGTGAACCAAGATCTGCCTCTGCACTCCAGCCTGGGTAACAGAGCAAGACTCTGTCCCAGAAAAAAAAAAAAAAGAATAGAGAATCCAGAAATGAATCTATGTATTTATAGCCAACTAATTTTTGACAAAGGTTCCAAGAACATACATTAAGGAAATGCCAGTATCTTCAATTAATGGTGATGGGAAATTTGGATGTCTACATGCAGAAGAATATAGATATCTTCTATCTGGACCCCTATCTTCACTATATACAAATATTTACTAAAGGTAGATTAGACTTAAACATAATACTTAAAACTATAAAACTACTAGAAGAAAACACAGGGAAAACTCTTCAGTACATTGGTCTGGGCAAAGATTTTACAGCTAAGACCTCAAAACCACAGGCAACAAAAATGAAAATAGACAAATGGCAGCATATTAAACTAAAAAGCTTCTGCACATAAAAAGAAACAACCACGAGAATGAAGAGACAACCTGTTAAATGGGAGAAAATATTTGCAAGCTATTCATCCAACAAGGCATTAATATCCAGAACATACAAGAAACTCAATTCAACAACCAAAAAAACCCCACAAATAATTATATTAAAAAGTGAGCAAAGGACAAGAACAGATATTTCTGAGAATAAGGCATATGAATGTCCATATACAAATGGTATACGAAAAATTACTCAACATCACTATGCATCAGGGAAATGCAAATGGAAACCACAATGAGATATCATCTTACTCCAGTTAGAATGGCTGTCATTCCCAGCACTTTGGGAGGCTGAGGGGGGTGGATCACCTGAGGTCAGGAGTTTGAGACCAGCCTCACCAACATGGAGAAACCCCATCTCTACTAAAAATACAAAATTAGCCAGGTTGTGATGGTGCATGCCTGTAATTCCAGCTACTCAGGAGGCTGAGGCAGGAGAATTGCTTGAACCCAGGAGGCAGGCGGAGGTTGCAGTGAGCTGAGGTCACGCCATTGCACTCCAGCCTGGGCAACAGAGCAAAACTCCGTCTCAAAAACAAAAATAAAAATAAGACAAAAATATCAGATGCTGGTGAGAATGCAGAGAAAAGGAAATGCTTACACACTGTTGATGGGAATGTAAATTAGTACAACCACTATGAAAAAGAGTATGATGATTTCCTTAAAAATTAAAAATAGAACTACTATACAATCCAGCAATCTTACTTCTGAGTATTTATCCAAAGGAAAAAGAAATCATTAGATGAATATCTGCACTTGCATGTTTATCTCAGCACTAGTCACAATAGCAATAGCACAATAGCACTATCCAAACATCCATTTGTCTGTTGATAGACACTTAGGTTGGGATCAATACAGTAAATAATATAACCATGAGCACTGTCCCATGGAATTTATATTCTAAGTGAGATGGACAATAATCAATAAATGATTCAAATTATTATAATCTATGAGTCCACCAAATGAAGTACTACAATATGGAATGAGAGGAATAGAAACTACTTCAGATAGTGTGATAGGTAAGAACCCTCTGAAGAGAGGACCTACTTCTAAGGTAAGACTTGAAAGACATTCATTGAAAGAAAGATTAAAAGAACAATTTAGGAAGAAAGAACAGCATATCACACCAAAGAATGAACTGAAGAAGGCCAGGATGACTGAGTCCAATATGTGAGGGGGAGAGTGCCATGAGACGTTGCAGGAGCTAATCCACTTTTTTCATCAATATTCTAGGACACATAAATTACTGGGAGAGGACACACTATAAAAATAACTCTATTCACACCAGTCTGCTTTAGATAGGCCTTCTCCTTTGCACCTAAAGAAATACTTACAATTTGAGGGGAAAAAATGGAATCAGATCAAGCATCAGACATGAGGACTCAGAACCTGTGGGTTTATCATCCTCCATGCTCCAACAAGAAGGTATTTCTCCCTTTGCCAAGATATCTGAAATTTCCAGACTTGCAGTATTAATATACAGACCTGTACATGGTCTTATATACCTATGGTGACAGAGCCTAGTCATGAAGCTAGAGAAATGCACAAGAATACAAAGAATATGTATACATCTAAAAAGACTAAATCTGAGGGAAACCCTAAGGTATATTGGATTTAACCATTATTGGAGACATAAAAAGGTTTAGTCAGAAAGTTTCTGGCACTTCTTAAGGAATTATTTGACATCTTTAGAGTTTGAAGACCATGTTTCTTGAGTGTTCAGACTTAAAATTCTGTCTTTGTGTAAGACCTTTCAGACTCTTGTTTGCTGAAGAGAGAGACTGTGAAATGTAAGGCCTAGAAGTCATATTGTAATGTTGCAGGCTAGCCAGGTGTTGAGAGACCCCTTGCTATTTATTTAGCCATGTTGTAATGCCCTTTCCAATCCCAAATTCATTCTTGCTTCTAGAAGATTATTGAAATGGGACTTATGAGATATATAGTGTCTTTCAACAAACAGCAATATAATTCTTCCTTTATACATTCCGGGGAAGAAAAAAAAATTGCCTTTCCAGTTGGTACACAGGCTGTGGTGCATTGAAACTACCTGAATCCTAACTGCCAAATGGGCACCAGGGAGGATTTTAATATATGCAGTACGAGTGTGTCAAAAACAGCATCTTATGAGAGATTTAATCTGTTCATTTGAAAGAGTGAGGCATAAATGGTCCCATGGGTCTCAATTCCAGGGCCGACAACATTTTCACACTTGATGAGAAACAATATGTGTGCTTGGTCTTGACTACAAATATTTCATTAGAAACTGAGAAAAGGGCCCCTGCTACCCCATTTTGCTTTCTTCCCGGCTTTACTGGTCCCAATTTCCTCCACGTCAGAAACGCCCATCACATTTGATATAAAAAAATGTATCCAGCAAATTAAAAAGCTAGAGACCTCAAGTTGAGATTAATAATTACAGGGAAACAGGCGTCTCACATTTTAAAAAATCCTAGCACTGGTTTACAGCAGCACAAAGGTGTCCTTTGTGCTGTTTCCTCCTCTACCAGAACTGCTCCAAACACAAGGACGGAGGTTGCCAGTCCCTCAAGAATGCCTAACGTGCCATAGGGTGGCCTCCTGGAGACATGAATACTCTCTTGGGCCCGAATTAGAAAACCTTGACCAGGACAAGTAGAAGCAGATGCACTGTCAGCCATGGGCTATTCTTGTCCCTGCAGTTGTTGCCCATTTTCAAAATGGAGACAGCCAGACTCATACTGTCTGAAGCCCCTAAGACAGGCCTGACACAGGGTCCCTCTGTCTTTTTTATCCCACCCAAGTCATTCATTTTACTTTGGAGATCAGTATTATTTCTTCTCCCTATCAAACTTTTTATTAAAGCATAACATACATTTGGAAAAATGCAGAAATCTTAAGTGTACAACTTGATAAATTATTACAAAGTGAGCAAATTCATGTAAACACTGGCTCCTTCACTACCCCACCCTCCTCTCCACTACCATCCTGTCTTCAAATACCATCAGTTAGTTTGTCTTGGTCTTGAACTTTAAATAAATAGAACCATAACTCAACACTACGTGAGATTAATCCATCTTATTACATGTACCTGTAATCAGTTCATTCTTATTGCTGTTTAGTGTTCCATTATGCAAATATATGGTGTTTTATCCCTATTACTGTTAATGGGCATTTGGGTTTCCACTTTTGTGCGCTTATGAATATTATTGCTAAGGATGTTTATGTACTTTTTTTTTTCTTTTTTTGGAGATGGAGTCTTGGTCTTGTCACCCAGGCTGGAGTGCAATGGCGTGATCTCAGCTCACTGCAACCTCCGCCTACTAGGTTCAAGCAATTCTCCTGCCTCAGCCTCTCAAGTAGCTGGGATTACAGATGCCAACCACTACACCTGGCTAAATTTTTGTATTTTAAGTAGAAACGGGGTTTCACCATGTTGACCAGGCTGGCCTTAAACTCCTGACCTCAGGTGATCCACCCTTCTCGGCCCCCCAAAGTGCTGGGATTACAGGCATGAGCAACCACACCCAGCCCATGTACGTCTTTATGCATATACACACACATTTCTGTGGGGCATATGCCTATGAGTGAAATTGTTGGCTTTTAAGATATGCACATATTGAGTATTTATTCTTGGCCTTTTTGTCCTGGACAGTGCTTTTCACTTTATCTCCCAGAAAAATATCAGCTGTCAAAATCTCTTTTGCCAATTTGTTCTCCGAACTATGCCAAATACTGTAGAATAATGGTGAGTTAATGGGCAGTCATTGCCCTTGGACATTTATACTCTCAACTCCTTCTCAGGAGGTAATCAATAAGGATTTCTGTTCAACAGTCTGACCATTCGGTTACTGTTTTCTTATTGCCACAGCCCCTTTTCTTAAGGTAGTCTCTGCATCGTGTGCCCTTCCTTGACATCATCTGGGATTTTCTGTCCTTTTCATACTCCCCCATTCTTGCCAGAATCACATAATACAGCATCAGAATTACCCAATGAAGCAATCTCTGAGCAATTTTAATCACTATAAATGTCCTTCCTTGAGAAACCCTATACCCCCACCTCCAAGGGAAGCAGCATGTTAACCATGTAAAGAATCACGCTGACTCAATTTTTACATGACTTACTATCTCCTTCATACAAAATTCCTGAGCACTGGTTCCAGCTTGGCCCTGGATGTGTCATGACCTTTAACAAGATAACTCTGAGACCAAAAGAAGAAAAAATACCAGTCTTCACTTACACAAGGATTGGATTTAGTAAGTGTTAAAGAAACAATGCTAGTTAAAAACTTAGTGATGAGAGGAGTGTAAACATTTTAAAAAATATCTTTATTATCCAGTCCCAGTCCTTTATAAGCTTGCACTTAAACACCCCTCTAGTCTTAAAAGGAAACAGTTAACGTTTCAGAACACTTTTGGAGTACCTCATAATCCCCAATTAGAAAGCTATCTATTTTTAACTGAAAATTCACGCACTTATCCCTGTTAGTCTCATGTAAAGAACAGCTGATGACTATTCTCTTAATAGTGACATTTTACATAATTAAAATTGATTTTAAGCCATCTTTTTTCTTTCTTCAACTAAATACTCCCAAAGCCGTTAACTTTTCAGAATGGGTTCTAATAGTCAATTTTGATCATCCTCATTCTTCTCTTCTAGCTATTCAAATATTCAAATTCTTTCTCTTGCTCAGATTTTGGGGCTCCAAACTGCCTTGAATCATTTAATTATATCTGGCAACACCAAAATCCATAACATTCTTTTCTTCATTTATTCATCCATTCCATTAAAAAATTATTTTGAGTTTACTATGAGTTGGGAGCTGGGGATTCACTGGAGAACCAGAGAGATGAGTCCCTGATCTAATAAAGCTCACTTCCTAAATACATTAGAAAACAAATTAATTAAAAATTATAAAGTCCATGAGAATAATAAAAACTGACGTTGGGCTAAGTAATGAATGGAGTAGGGGTTACTTAATATAGCATGATTTGGTTAGGTCTTTTAGAGAAGGTAACATTTGGATTAAAATAGAAATGATCTTAGGTAATAGCCATGAAAGAGTATACAGAAAAGTCTTCTGAGAAAATGGTACAGCAACATCAGGCCTTGAGGAGAGAAGGTCAGAATGGCCAGAATATGACCAACAAAGTGAAGAGAACTCTTGAGAGTTCAGGGAGACAGGTGGGGAACTAGATCAAATCTGGCCTTGTTGGCCACTGTCAGGAGTTCATCTTGTAAGTTCCAAACGTGATGATTCCATTAATGAATAATGACATATGTATATAAAAATTTCTCAGATAAGTGGTAGGCTTATGATCACTTAGTTTTTGTACAGTCTTCTGATTTGTGATTTCCAGTAAACTCAAGATCTCCCTGCCATTGGCATTGCTAACATTCCAGTAATTCTTTTGCTTCTTTGAGGCCCTCCACTTCTGAAACATAACCTTCAATTGGATCTTTTTTTTAACAAGGCAACATTTAATTCTACTACAACTGAATAGCTGAGGTGTGATACTTGTTGTTTTTCACGTCATATCCTTCCCGTAGTCATTAGGAAGCAATAGGGTTTGGTTTTCATTAAAACTGGGTTCTCCTTCTGTTTTTGACACTTTCTGTTGTTGTTTTACGGGTATTTTTATTTTTTTGAGACAGGGTCTCACTCTGTTGCCCAGGCTAGAATGCAGTGGCATAAATATGGCTCAGTGCAGCCTCCAACTCCTGGGCTCAAGCAATCCTCTTGCCTCAGCCTCCCTTCAAGTGGCTGGGACTACAGGTGTACACACCATGGCTGGCTTGTTTTAAACACTTTTACTGTGGGTAACTAGCATGTAGCTTTACCTCTGAGTCTTTTTATCCATAAAGTGGAAATGATAATACCTACCTCAGAATTGTTGTAGGAGTTAAAGGAGATGGAGTATGTTAACCCTCGACAGATGGCCACTAGTAATATACTTTTCAAAAAGCAAAAATCATAGAACTTTGCAGTAAAAATGAGACGCTGGATCTTACTCTATCCATTCCTCTAATTTTGTATTTAAGCTTCTCTGAAGCTAACATAATTATCAGTAGTCATGCAGCTAGTTAGAAGTAAACCAGATCTCACTAAATCAATATTCTAATAGAATAATTCAACCACCTACTATTTGCTTTAGCTTTGAGGTTGGGCTTTATGAACTCCATAATTATTCTTTGAATCAATCACAAATGCAGTCTGATTTTTGATGAGGCAAGTTGAAATTGGAAAAATGTGTGGTTTAATAAATGCTACTTATTAGGGCTTGGGAGATTCAGAACCATGAACTCTACTTTTTACTCAATTTGTTAAAAGGGAAAAAGTCAGTAAGAAAATGTGGTTTCTATACAGATCTCATCCACGAAATGTGGATTGTGATTTGTAGGCAGCTCAGGGGAGGAAATAAACCTTAGATGACAGAAGAACTTTGGTAAGCAAAGTATTGGGCATAGTGGATGAGTCAACTTAGGGCCAAAATCTAGAGGAGGAACTGTGGTGTCATTAAATAACGTGAAAGCCACTTACTTCAAGTGCTTACTATTGGAAAGTTTTCAGGTAGTTATCATACACACATGAACTGATTTATGTAAATGTAAGGTGAAAAAAATCCTGAGTCTTAATTGAGAGTTTAACAAGTTGGCTTTTACATGTGGTTGTGCTTATATTTAATCTTTACTGTTGGGTTTTTAACTTTTTATTTTATTATTTATTTATTGTAGAAGCAAAGTGTAGTCAGAGAAGAAAAATAAAAATATAGATTAGCAAATAAAATTAACTCATAATCCTACCACTCGGAAATAACTTTTAATACAAGCATGCACACACACATTAATCCACACACTTAAATTAATTCTTATTTCGCTCTATGCCAAAGGGGATTAATATAAGCTTTTAAACCTAATATAGTACCTCATTATATCAAAAAATATTCATAAAAATGAAAATTACATTTCATACTACAAACTTCAAATGTTCACAATTATTGTGCCAAGTACTTAATTACCCAACAATCCCTTTTCTTCAGGAATGTATAAAGGCCTTATGACAACAAATTCAATTCTAATTCAAAAAGACTTTATTAAACACTTTTAATTGTTCCAATATTTGAGAAAATATAAAGTGTTTATGTTTTTAAGGAATTATTCTTGTACAGAGCACACAAAAATTTCAACTTTGGCAAAGTGATTGACAGGAAACAAGAAATACACATTGAATTTCTGATCAATGTTCCTCTTCAGTGTTTTCATTACAAAGTGGCAACATTTCCTAACTCCTCCTTCTTCATAAAGTATTATAAAAGCAGATAAATTTCATTATGTACTTTATTCTCTCAATCGCCGTCACCTACTTGCTATTCCAGTCCTCTGGATAGACGGTATTTCTACTATAGTTTGCAGACACAAAAGATGAATTTTTAAATTTTATATATAAAGAGAGAGATCAATCTTTTTGTGAGGTGACAAGAAGGACAATTGATGCAGCCATTTTTTATCTACTTTGTAATTTTATAGTCTTTTACATTTTTTGTTCTAACTTGGTTTAATATCTCGTTAATACTATAAGGTACCTTGTACACTGCTGCTTCTTTTGCTTTGAATTCTCTTCCCTTCTCCTTTCATCTATAAACTCCTCTCTTCCTATGGTTCCCAACCCAATTATCCCTTCCTTAAGGAGGCCTTTGCTGATGCCTACAAGTCAATTTTTCCAGCTCCCATGTTTGCATATTCCCAGTTTATATCCTCTTTCAAATATCTGTTTTCTAAGAAAACAAGAACAAATTCATCTTGTTCAATCACTAATTCTAATGCCTAGCATATAATAGGTGAGAAATATGTGTGGAATGAGTAAATGTCTGTGGTTGCCTGGTCAGTGAAATGAAGGAAAAATACTGGTTGTTCTCATTTCCCAGGCCCAACATTTCCAAATAGAAAATAATTATTTTATATCTTAGCCAAAAGAACCTAAAAACCTATACCATCATACAAGAAACAGATTAATAAATGGCAAAGCTTGGCTATGTGGCATAAGAAACATAACAGATTAGAGATAGACTATAGCAGACCACTTTTAGTAATGATTTTTTTTTTCCTTTTGCCATTCCCTGAACTTTGGTATCTAAAAAAGCTTACACAGCAAATGGTACAGTTAAGTATGAGGAATACTTGGAAGATCCGGACACAGAGCATGTCAGCTGTCACCAAGAATATGAATCCTCAGCTGTTGCCCTTTTTTCTCCTTACAAGTAAGTCCTGTCACACAGCACTATAAAAAGGAGGGGGCACGTCAAGAGAAATTTCATTTTGTTCTGATTATCAAATTAAATTACTCAGGATCAACTTCAGAACACCTCTAAATTTGTTCTCCACATGTAATTTCTGTATAACTAATAGTGCCTAAGTGACATACATATACATTGTGCCCGATTGGATCAACCATTTCAAAAAGACCTCATTGCTATAAATTGTAAACATTTTTAGGCTTTTCTTCTATAATACACCTGACCCAAAACACAAAGAATGTTGACTAAGTAGGAATGAGATCTTATACCTCTTTTCTATGAGGTTTCAGATTTTCCACTTTTTAAAAATTTTAGTTCTTGGTTGGTTTTTCTAAAATAAACTTTTTATTTTAGAATACTTTTAGATTAAAAAAAAAAAGTTGAAAAGAGAGTTCCTAAGTATCCCATACCAAGTTTCCTCTATTGTTAACATCTTACAGTATATGGTATATTGTCATAACAAATGAGCCAATATTGATACATTATTATTAGCAAAAGTCCATGTTTTATTCAGATTTCCTTAGTTTTTACCTAATGTCCCTTCTTTTCAGGATTCCATCTAGGACACTACAGTACATTTACTCATGATGTTTTCTTAGGCTTTTCAAGGCAGTAAAAGTTTCTCAAACAGTTCTTATTTTGATAACATGACAATTTTAATATATTCTTGTCAGAAATTTTGTCGAGTATTCCCACAGTTTGGTTTTGATGGGTGCTTTTCCTTATGATTAGACTAAGGTATGGGTTTTCGGTAGTCAAAGACTACCTCAACCACACAGTCAAGGTTAACATCAAAAGTAATGTCATGCTATGCTAAGAGCAGGTACCCTTGATGTGATAAGAATGGTACTTTGCCTTTGTGATTTTTACTTTCCAAGAAAAAAAATTTATACCAATATATTTTCCTCTGTGCACTCATAAATCAGTAACACATACAGTTAATAACACAAAAGGATTTAGATATATAATAGAATCAGACAATTTCCCATCTTATGAAATAAAGTATTCCTATTTCAAATCTGAGTTATTTGAGTTTTTAAGACCAAGATTGTTGATTTTTGGTGACAGTACTAATGTAAAACATATTTTGAGTGAGTGGGTTAAACATATGAATTCATATATTTTATATTGTTTTAATTTCCTTTGTGAATGCAAGGAAGACCAAAATATTTTTGCCCAGAACACATAAAGCTCCTTTATTTGTTAACCTTGTCATAAATTTTAAGGCATTTGTGCATATGAAACAAAGTACTGATACAAACTACAAGTTAAAGCAAGATATCTATCTCTCAGTAATTACAGAAAACGCCAATCTATCTTTTAATGATCCAAAGGAAAACTGGTAGACAAATTTATGAAAGTATTTCTGTTATAAACATAGCATTATTTTTAAAAAGCTAGTCTAATTATTTAAATATGAGATAATATTCTAGGTAAAATATGTTCAGATTCTCCTGACTGTCTTGTATGTAAAAAATGATATCAGCAGCTAAATGTAGGCAATGATTGAGTCCTTGGATTGGGGCAACAAGGGAGGGAGCTAATCAAAATGTTTTTTCTGTAACATACATGGATAAAATAATTCAGTTCATGCCATCATGTGAAATAAGAGACTGATTAACTGTGGGTTGATTGTAACTTAGTTGAATTATTTCTGATCTGAGAGTCTTAATCTTGCTTAATTGTAATATATGGACATTAACAGTGACCTTCTCTAAGTTGGTGAAAGCTTTTATATCAGACCCAAGAGTGTGGCTAATGAATCTGTATCTTTAAACACAATTATATGTAACAATTAGAATATATAATATGTATATTTACACATATATTTGTATGCATGTATGGATGTGTGTGTATATATATATATACACACACACACATATACAGTAAATGTATATATATCCTTTATATATAACGTATAAATGTGCTCTTTTTAAATCCCAAACTATTTTTTTAAAAGTGGTTAATAACTACTCATTAAATATCTCACAAGTTAAAACAACAGAAATGAGAGTGGTACTGAGCAATAACTGATTACTAATTGTAACCCCTTCTCTGGGCAGAATTAACCACATACAAAGTTATAAAGTACCCATTGGTTATCATCTATTTCTTAATATGAGTCTAGCCTTGCAAACTGAGGAAACCAAGGACAGAAAAGGAAAAACTTTTAAGTTATCACAACTTTCACAGTATTGATAATTAAAGTTCTTTTCTCTCTTTATGCCTCTAAAACTGTATTTTGTCTCCCTAGTATGGACAAAATATTTCTGTGATAAAACTAGACTTTATACTCATTTAGAAAATAAAGTAAATAAGTATCTACTTTTATTGAAAGCTACTATTAGAAAAGTTGTTTTGCAAGAAAGCAAATCTTGCTGTCATTTCCATCCATTTGATATGCTTCATTAAATTATACAAAGAAAATAAAATTATAGGAAGTCATGTTGCAGTTTTTTAGCATAGAATTCATTACAATTAAAGGAGAGAAAGAGAGTGCCAGAGTCTGTGTTCCCTAGAAGGGAAGCCACTTTAAGACATGATGGGCTTTCCTTATACGTCTGGTTTTTATTTTTAACCACCACCACTTCTTTGCTGACCAACATTTTCTTGCAAATTATGGCAAGGAGGAAGGAGCATGAGCAAAGGAGCTGGGTGAAAATTGGTGATACTCCCTGCCAAAATTCCAAGTTGAAATGGAATCCTTCAGTAAAGTATCTTAGGCAAGGGGGAAAGAAAAGATTTACAACTTCAGCAGAACTGTAATTCTACCAAGAAAACGTACAATCTACCTGACTGTCACCAAAGGATCTGAAGCTGGCTTTGTCATATTTCTTTCTCCTTTATATATGGAGGTGGGGGGGGTGGGAAGGAAGGAGAGTTTAAAAAAATTGATGAAGCCCTGGCCCTTTAGATTCCATTTATAGTCTGAGCCGGAATGCCATCCCCCTTGACTAGAGAACTGTCCAATCCAGCCGCATGTGTCAAGATTCTATTAGGTACTAAGTGAAATATATATGCATGCCCTTATACTGTTTAACACTCTGGGTCCACCTTCAAGACACTGGGCTGTGAATCAACCAAACCACCACTCCTCTTCCAAGAATCATTTTGACAGGTTCTTTTGGAGGAACTCCTTTTTTTAACCCACCCTTTTAAACAAAATGGCACCAAAGAAAGATGTGAAGAAACCTGCAGCTGCAGCTGCCCCTGCCCCAGCACCGGCACCGGCACCTGCACCTGCCCCAGCCAAACCCAAAGAAGAAAAAATTGACCTCTCTGCCATTAAGGTAACTAAATGGTTGAATTGTTTGGTCACTGAAACATCTTTCAATAGTAAGAAATTCTAGGAACTGGCAAAGGGGGGTGTATTTTTCATTGAGAGGAATGGCATTATTTAGTAAACTGGTATATTTTGAAGAAGAGAATCCTGCTTTAAAAAATGAATGCCAGCATATAATTTCAGAAATTATGGTTTCATATGTGAAGCCTGTGCTTGCTCTATATTTTACTCACAAGTTTCCATGTTCCCCCAAACTGCACTTTGACTATTTAGGAAAAAAGTGTGTATGTTTAATGGTATTGCATTTTAAAATATTTAAGCCAGTGTTTGGGTTTTAAATAAAATATCTGTGGAAACCAGATCCTTTACCTTACAATTACATCAAAAGGAAAGTTTTAGCCCCTACTTGTTTCCAAAAGTTTAAAAACAGTTGATGGTCCAGTTGTCCTGTATGTATTTGACAGTCGCTTTATTTCTTCTGAAAAAGAAGATTTTTGCAATTCAAGTTAATTCTCCCTTCAGCTTTGCCTAATAAAATTTGATACAATACTAAAAGAGATCTCAGTGCAGAAAATTAGGCACTGAAGTGTTTCAGTGACTGTAACTGTCATCTTATTTATACACAGTATTTAATTCAGAATTTGTGAGTTTCTTCTAAATGAAAACTAACAAAAAATGTAAAACTTGTTGTTTACATGGCTTTAGCTTGTCTTTGAGCATTTGCATACTAATCTTGAACTAAGAAAAATGTGATTATTGGGTCAACACTTTGCTGTGATCAAAGTTCTCCATTGTCAAAAGATTATCTGCTTTTGGAAAAATAGATATGTCTATTAATTTCCAACGATGTTACACATTAAATGTGCAACTTCTCTTCATTCACTGAGCTCTGAGTGGCTCATCTTACAATTTGAAAATTTTTATCCAAGGAAACCTGCCTTATATGGAAAACCAATGAGCAAAAGTGCCCATGAGGTGATCTTTTCACTTAAGCCAAAAGTGGTATATGTAATAAATCTCAATTTTGCCAGTTTACCATTGTTTACTTGCAACTATAATGCTGACCCATAAACAAACATTTCATTTACTATTTAATATAACTATAGAATTTTTTTGAGTCCCCAAAATATTTAGTTAGATCACCCTTAGACATTACTTAATGAAATTAAATATATTCATAATTTGTACAACATTCCAGTTAAACATGAATTTTTTTTAAAATAGAAGTAAATTATCACAAATATTTAATCTTTAGTTTGTAAGCATCTGAAGTAATTGAAAAAAGTTGGTCATAGAATCTAGTATTTGTTAAGAACTATTCTTAACGGATATCCATTTAGGAGGGAAAAAAATGCATGTTGGGTCTTCTGATAAATGCTTTTCTACCTTGAGGACTGCATGCATACAGTTATTTAAGAGGAAACCAAATTTTTCATCTCCAGCAATCCTAGTTAATGTATCTTTATAGATGCACACTGACTACATTACACAATAAGATCTTAGCCATGATAGTAATTCTAATTATCCCTCAATTTAACTCTTGCTGGGTGCAGTGGCTCACGCCTATAATCCCCTTTGGGAGGCCAAGGCAGGGAGATCACCTGAGGTCAGGAGTTCGAGACCAACATGGCCAATGTGGTGAAACCCCGTCTCTAATAAAAATACAATAATTAGCCCAGCGTGGTGGCAGGCATCTGTAATCCCAGCTACTCAGGAGGCTAAGGCAGGAGAATCACTTGAACCCTGGAGGCAGAGGTTGCAGTGAACCAAGATCGTGCCATTGCACTCCAGCCTGGGCGACAAGAGTGAAAACTCCATTTCAAAATAAAATAATATAAAATCTTTAACTCTTCACTCCATAGTAACATTAGAGATATGAATCCATGTCAAAGCTATTCCTTTTTATACTTATTGTGATTTATAAGACAATGTTATCTGTTTGTATCTGGTATCACAAACTTCTGAAAAAATAAATGTACCTTCTTTACCTAAAAAGAAAAAGAAATATCCAACTAATGAAAACCAGCATTAATTTTCTTCCCTGAGGAACTGTATAAGAATGAATACATAAATAAAAATTTAGTTTGGCAGGCGAGAGATCTCCAAGAAAAGACAAAACATCTCTTTTCTAATCCAGAAATTAAGCCAATTACTTGTTCATAGTCAGCAGAGAAGTGACACTTTGCAGAATCTTGAGAATGTGTTTATTCTTCTGTCAATATGTTAAATTAATGCTAGTTTGAGCTTGTACAACTAAGCAAAAGAAGCAAATACCCCTGAAGAGTCTCTATGAGAATGAGGTATGCTCCATCTTCATTATTTCATTGCAGAACAAGAGATGTGATGGATTCTAATAAGGGACACAAATCAAAAGGAAGTTAACCGAATCAAAGAAACAGGAAAAAAAAATAACCTTTATCTTCCATTCAGAAGGCCCATTTGTAACAGAAAAAAAGATACGAATTGAAACTAACATACTTTTGTAAAGAAATGTAAATGTCTTCAATGCTTTGCATTCATTAATATGAAATAAATCAGTGCATATTTAGATGTATTCTAGCATAGCCAAAAAAAGTGATACAACTTGAGAATTTTGTTAACTTTTATTTTATCCCAGGAGGTAACAGGCCTAATTAAAACATACATTAAAACATTTCATATTATGATGCTTTTAATCACTTAATAATGTTTCAAGATCTATTACCTCATAAAAACTATACAATTTTTTCAAGCAGAGAAAATGAACTTTAAAGAAATTAATAGAGCTGTTATATGCATTCATTAACTTTCTGAAAATTCAATAAAGAACAAAACTTAATTGAATTATAAACTTTCTTTCATAAATCATATGAGATTAGAAACTTAGCTGTCCTTTAGACTCTGAGTAATGCTGTAGTTTAAACATAACTGTCTTTGTGTAATACTATAGTCATAGCCATGGTAAAACTTAATTTCTCCATAGTATTCTCAGCTAATATCTGTGTTTCATATTATAATATACATTTAATAGCCATATATTTGACTCCTCATACATCTTGAATTATCTTGAATATAATTAATTAGTTTTATCAACTTCTTAAATGTACTTTCCAATCTGATTTCCTGGTTTGTTGGTTATTAGTTTACAAGATTTTTCAGTTACTCTGACACAAACTTTACGATACTCTCTGAAGGAATGCTTACATGATGTCCAATCCTAATGGATTTTCTATGAGTACCCTTTTCAACAACAAAGTATTGCTGATATTTGAACACTAAAGTTATTGCCCTTGGTGATTCTAAGCACTGTTTGCCTTCAGAGAGCCAAAGTAGCAATGCCCAGACCAAAAGAACACAGCCTAACAGAATCACAGTTATAGAAATTAAAACCCACCATAAGTACAGTTGTAGGTTCAAACACAAGAATTAACACACATTGCTCAAAACTGCAACCAAGTACAATAACGAAAGTAATAACATAACCATGTGCCTAGATTCTAGATCTTCAATGTGTAAGTGAATTTTCTGCATGATGCATGCATTATATTTTAGAATTGCTGTGAGGTGATGGGATTGTGAATCATGTCTCTCATTGTGCTGTTTGAATTTTAATTCTCATTGTATTCACCACTTAATCAGGTCAGTCCTGACTAGATATTATGGGCGATATTATAAAATGTGATAAAGGTACAGAATGCATTGACAGAAACTCTATTAAATAACAAATCTTCCATCAACAATTGACCACATGCTTGGGAAGATTTAAACTTTCAATTTAATGTAAAATGTAGAAATTTAATGTTCCCAAACACATGTATTTACTGATAGGTACTCAGTGGAGGTAGATAGTTATGTATGCATTGTGGCACCCATTTGTTTTGGCCCAGGTATAGGATTACTTTTGTTCATCTGTAAGTTCTTTTTTCTCATTTCTAACAAAGCTAATATAAATTCAGTTTTCTTTAGAAGAGAAAAATCAAATGAAGTCATGCTCCACAAAAGGCTCTGAAATTTATAAAGCTTTTTGTAATAATAACCAATATTCATTGTGAATTTACTCTTTGCCATATTATCTTATTTAATCCTTACAATATAACACTGAAGTTGTTGTATCCACAATTTGCAAGTAAGGAAACTGAGCTTAAAAGAGGGTAAGTGCTATGCATATGATCAAATAACTAGTTAAGTGATGGACCTAGGGTTTAACTTAGCAAGCAAAATCCAGAGTCAACTGTGTTAGCCATATCTGAAACTACCACCCTCATTTATAAAAACTAAGTTGCTGTTTCTAAGAACGTGTAAAGGAGCCCTTTTTACTCTTAATGGGAATGAGGTAGAGTAGTTTTTATATTGCCCTGTACAGTCCTGTGTAACCAGAAGAGGGGTGATGGACACACCAGAGCAAGTTCACCAAGTGTTTTGACCTTGACTGTTCACTACTATTCTGTTCTTTTTAGCTTTTCCCTATCTTAGCACCTGACAAGTTGGGTGTTCTATTTTACAGAAGGGGGGTGAAATTTCAGAAACCTAGAAAGATTCCTAGTCACTTTGTTCCAGCTTCCTGTAAGATATTGTAAATGAATATTTTTAAATGCTGTTAGATGTAATGAAACTGATTGAGTTTTAGTAATTTTGGTTTTGTTTAATTAAACACATATACATCAAACATGACCTTCAATTTTTGCCATCAGGCTAGTATTCTAAGAAGGGTATGAGATCTCTATTTTGTTTACAAATAAACAGCATGATTTAAACTGGAAATCTCAACATAATTCTTTGGAATGGTATGCAGAAATACAATGCCACACATATAATATGATAAAATCTTTACCCTAACTATTCGGAGAAAAAGAACACATGTAGTCAATTTCCACTTAGAAAAACGTAGATAAAAATATGTATAGGTTGTTTCTAACTTTTCTTTACATAATCTTAAAAGTTTGTTTTAATTTAATCTGGCCTTTCAATAGTTCAAATTAATTTTAATACAACTTGTAATGTTAGCCGATTGTAATTTTAATCCATTTGCAATGTGAATATAACCTCAGGAGCAAATCAGAAATTATTTGACACTATCACTAGGTATCAGTATCACATTTCCTCTTTCAGATATCTATGCTGTAACAGAAGAGAACAGGTGGAGAGAAGTGGGAAAATATTAAAGGGCATTTTGTAACTTTCTCTTGAATTATATTTTGAAGGATAATGTCTTTGAAATGAAAATGCAGCTTGGAAAGGAAGAGATATGTTCACCAATTAGTAGTGTATAACACTTTTAAGTAAAACTAAATATTTGCAAGACAAGGAGACCATAAAGTGACCGTGCCAAATTTAGCTCTCGACATTTTAGTGCTGCAAATGAACCCCCTGGAAAGCTGTTTTTAGAACTCATTCCATAATTACCTAGTATTAAGCACCATCTGACTCATGGTGGAAAGGATTATATTTAGTCTGCTGATACTACACTTTCTTCTTCTGCTCTTCAGACTGAAATACTTTTCATATAAAAATAAGATCTTCTCTGGTTCTTTTCTGTATCAGCTTCTACAGTTTGTTTTTTACCTCAAGTCAGAATTTGAAGGGCAAAAATTGCAATATAAAAGTAGAAATGGCTTCAATTATACTAGTTAAAAGGTATAGTATATGGGTGATGAATCCTGGCTATTCTGGTCACAAATTAATAACAGTGAAGTGAAGCCAGAGAAGAAAAGTTTCCCTAAAGATATAACCACATCTTATCAACTTTATACTCTTCCCTGCACTGTGGTAAAGTACCTGGTAAATGCTCAATGCCATACTGTCTTCTGTTTATTAAAAAAATCTAACTAGCTTGAACATGGTGTTATAAAGTTACATTTTGTTTAATTCCTGTTTACCTAAATTACTTCAGACTAATATTACCTATTGAATTTTTAGGCATCCTTCCTTTTCCATTAAAGCAAGTGAGTTGAAGTAGATTCTACTGACAAAAGGATAGAAAACTCCCACTGCAGAAACATAAGGAATTCTAGAAATTGTGCAGTAGAATATTTTATACCGAGGAAACTATAGGCCTAGATGAGAAAAGTTATTTAATCAAAATAATCTTATCACATGATTTGTGATAAGAAAGCCAAAACAAAATTCCCAATCCAGTTCTCTTTCTACAAGTTCTTGAAGTCTCCAGAATGGCAATGCCAATATTCTTATCCCTGCTGTCACAAAAGGAACTTTTATTCCAGACAAATAGGAAGAAGCAGATACTTATGTCTTAAAACACACACAAAAAGAATTTTTTCAACTAAAAGAATGAACAAAAACATGGTAAATTTTTAAGAAATTATATGCACAAAGAAGACGAAGTATAGCCAGCTCTCAAGAAAACTTAAATTTCTTTATCAATTCTTAATTATGAGAAAGCTAATGAGAAAACTGAAAAAGTATGACAGTTTATGTTTCTAGATTTTTATTAAAATCCACTTAGACCTCTCTTAGTTACCGTAGGTCTGAATTGTTTTAATAATTGTTGCTCTTATGTGACTGAATTCAGATGACTGGCCTAGGACTTCATAGCACAAAATTAAACATTTTATCTCAGTCTAGATCAATTTATGCAATCTAACCATCTAATCTCTCTTATGTTAGAGAAACTGGGCTGGTACCATATTCTCAATACTCTACCATATTATAGTAACCAGCCTATGTGTATACTAGCCTAAATATATCCTATGTTGAGGTCAAAAATGCAAAGAAAAAATATTTCTTTCAACTTAAGTGAGTTATTCTGAAGCACGAAACTCCCAAGAGTTTCAAAATAGTGCTTTTCCTGGACTTTTATGGTGGTTCCTGGAAACTCTGTGAGAGTGGAGTGAAAATTAGGTAAAGTTTAAGGATTGCTATACATCCAAGTCATTGGTCTCTCTGCCAGGCATTAAATCAGAGAGCATATAGCAATGTTTTATTTGATTGAAAACTCGTTCTCATTATATTAGCTTCTTTATTTAGCCTTATAGTTATTAGTCCCCATTGTATTGTGCAAGGACCATCAAGTTCTTTGAAGAATGTAGTCCATGTTCCTTCCCAGGGCATTTTCCCCCAGTATTCAACATTACATATCTCCCCAATTATCTTTAACTATAGCTCTTCTTTTTACTAAGGCTTAACCTACATCAATACCAGAGCCTGTTTGATTAACAGCATTTTAATATTTTTTCTGTAATTCAATTATTTCTTTTAGGTTGGTGCAAAAGTAATCGCAAAACTGCAATTACTTTTGCACCAACCTAATACATACTTTGTCTTATCTTTCATTAGTTAAGTGAATCTCATTATTACTATTAGAAAGATGCTTCTCAAAGTAAAAAGGAATTTGTAAACATTATAATAATTCTTTCTAGTAGCAGTATGTTGTAGAGTACTATTACAATCTAAATCCAACATCAAATGATGATACAAATCATAAAAATGTGGAATGTAACTCATTTACTAACGGACTAAGATAAATATGTAGGCTAAAATATAAAAGAGGCTTAAAAAGACAAATTAGGGATTGGAAAATTAGAAGACCAGGCCAAAATATTTATATAAAATCTAAAGGAAAGGCCTGGCACAGTGGCTCACACTTGTAATCCCAGCACTTTGGGAGGTGGAGGTGAGCAGATCAGAAGGTCAAGAGATCAAGACTGTCCTGGCTAACACGGTAAAACCTCATCTCTACTAAAATTACAAAAAATTAGCCAGGCGTGGTGGCCCGCACCTGTAGTCCCAGCTGCTTAGGAGTTTGAGGCGGGAGAATCAATTGAACTGGGGAGGTGGAGGTTGCAGTGAGCTGAGATCGCACTACTGCACTCGAGCCTGGGCAAGGAGCAAAATGCCATCTCAAAACAAAAACAAAACAAAACAAAAAAACAAATCTAAAGGAAGGTGCTAGAAATATAAAGGTACGTATATCAATAATTCAAAATGAGCAGGCCAACTTTGAGGAGGTGAAGTCTTTTCCCTCAGGGTACCCAACATTCTAGAAGAGAAGTTTGAAGGAGGAGCTTAGAATATACACGTTCTAATGATTTTAACTTAATGAAAATCTATTGAGCTTCAAATATAGGCAAGGTATTCTATAGAGAGTTATGGAGGGATAAACCCTAAGAATAAGGCAAGGGCAGTGCTCAATCAGAGACAGGTTGGGGTAGGCTCACTTCTGGGTCCACATCAGGAACAAATGACTTCAGGAATGGCCTATGCTTCCCAGAAGATTACAATCAGGAAGGTTAAACAACTTTCAGTGGATGATGTTGAATAACTGGGGGAAACATAGAGAGGAAATGTTTCTTTCAAGGGTAACACATTTTATCAGGGCTTGTCGCATATTTTATTTCTAAAAAGAAGCAATGAGAGGAGAGGATTTCAGAGAGAGGAAAAGTAAATCTGATTTTTAAAACCAGCTAAATGATGACGTAGAGAACTGAAGCCAAAACCAGTCGACATTGTATATTCATATTACACAATTAATTTGCCTTTGTTCAAAGGGCTGATTATCTCATCATCATAACCCCAAGGAAGAGAGAGAAGATAAGTTTTGTCATTTATAAAAATGTGCCAGACAGAAGAATGGCTTGAACCCAGGAGGCAGAGGTTGCAGTGAGCCGAGATCGCACCATTGCACTCCATCCTGGGCAACAAGAGCAAAACTCCGTCTCAAAAAAAAAAAAAAAAGGTGTTCCAGACAAAACATAGCATTTACTCTATTAGGTCTTCTAGTTTTTAAACTACAGTTTTTTCTCTAGACTAGACTATACTGTAGCCTTACCTATTGTTGTCAAATAAAGTGCTCAAATATTTATGTTTATTCTCAGTAAGTACCAAAAAAATCTAAATGCATTCTCTATGTAATAAAGGTATGGAGAAAGACCAGGGTGAAATAGTTAACAACTGCATATCACTTAACTGCTTCTATTTTAATAATAACAAACTTTATAGTAACCAAGTCATTAGGAAAGGGATAGCTTATTCTTAACATAAACACAACTTTTTTTTTTTTTTAAATGAAGTCTCACTCTGTAGCCCAGGCTTGGGTGCAATGGTGCCATCATGGCTCCCTGCAACCTCTGCCTCCCGAGTTCAAGTGATTCTCCTGCCTCAGCCTCCTGAGTAGCTGGGACTACAGGCACACATCACTATGCCTGGCTAATTCTTGTATTTTTAGTAGAGACAAGGTTTCACCATGTTGGCCAGGCTGGTCTCAAACTCCTGACCAAAGTGTTGGGATTACATGCGTAATCCCAATTTATGCCACTGTACCTGGCATAAATATAACTTTTAAACTGACTTTTCAGTTTACTCAATAGATTTTATACAAATTAACCATCTTTAATATCTAGGCAAGAACACTTTATTTACCTGAAAAAAAATAGTAAATATGAAAATAATTACGTTTTGTAGGGCAATTTTGATGGTTAATTTTGTATTATTTATAATTATTAGCTCAACTAATGATATATGCTAGTTCTCAAAAATCATAAGACAATTCAAATTTAATAACATAATTACATAAATTACAAAACTAAAAAAGAACACAAACATAACATGGTAGGCTCTAATGCTTTCAATTATGTCAAAAATTATAAGATTCCAAATCTTATAATATTCAAAGTTTACACATTTCTACTTTCATCTCTCCTTTCCATTTCCCCCTAATGATCCAAAGCATTTTTGATTTTTCTATTACATTTCATTTCCCAATAACCCTTCAACATGTCAAGCTATTTATGAAAGTGTTTACCTGGGTACTTATAATTTTAGAATCATATTTTCAGTCTTCATTTTGGGACTCAAGATCCTATGAGATTTTTTCACTACTCATAAACTTAGAGCCAAAAGTGATATGATATTAAATTCTGGTTTATTCTGAAATGGTTTGAGGAGAAGCTACAAAGTATATGTCTTTCTAGTAGGAAAGACTTCATGCTTTTTGTGAACCATCCCTTTAAAAACAGTTGCTGAAGCAGTATTCAAGTTGCAATTCATCTCCAACATACATTATGGCTGTGAGCTGCTTGAAACATGTAGAAAACTGATATTTTGTCTGAACTTTAGTGGACATCCTAGAATGATCTTTTCCTGTACCACTTTTCCAAGTACCATTTCCAGAAGGGAGTTGCTCACTATTTTCAGGTAAGCTACCATGAAAACCCATTGCTGGCCAATCCCCTAGATACCTTTAAAATTCTAAAATACACTTTTGGCTGGGCAAGATAACTCATGCCTGCAATCCCAACACTTTGGACAGGATGATGGTTTTAGGCCAGGAGCCCAAACTAGCCTGGGCAACACAATCGAGACCCTGTCTCTACAAAAGAATGAAAATCAAAATTAGTCGGGTACAGTGGCACATGCCTGTAGTCATAGCTACTCAGGAGTCTGGGATAGGAAGATCATTTGAGCCCAGGAGTTCGAGGCCACAGTGAGCTGTGACTATATCATTACACTCCAGCCAGGGTGACAGAGCAAGATTCTATCTCAAAAATAATAATTACATAAAGTACAATTTGGCATTCCACAAGCTCTGCTTTGCATTATTTTGGTTTCTTGGTCTAGGGACTGAGCCATAGAGTGTTTGCCAAGGCAGAAACAGAAACTGCATATTCTAGTATGAACTTACACATAGTTTTTTTTTTTTTAATATACAGGATGAGAGAAAAAGAATGTAAAATTGGTCTATCAGCTTTCCTGCCTAGAAAAACTTCTGAAAATCAAAAACTATGACTACTCAGCCATTATAAAGGCAACAAGGAGGGAGGAAAATAACTAGACCTAATGTCAGGACACTAAAGGAGAATGTTGAAAAATGGAGATCCAAATTATTCCCGGCTTAGATTATGCTTGCAAAAGAGCAATCTTTAATTGGAGATTGCAAGACCTGACCAGGTTATCACTTGGGTGCAACAACATGCAGAACGTGCATGGCCTTTTCAAGTCCTCTAAACTTTACCATAAAGGACAGCGTTTTAGAAGATGTTCCTTCTATAGCAGTTGCCATTTGAAACCCCAAACCAGCCCCATCCAAAAAGTTGCGTTAATACCAAAACTTGCTGACTAGAAGTTTAAAAAGTCCACAATCATCAAGAGAAGGGTCTGGCCCAAGACCTTAAAGAAATTCTAAGCTCTTCTGCCACTAAACAAATAGGAGACTTCTTAAAGAAAGATGCTCCAAGAGAATATCTTGGAAATAAAGACCATAAAAGTACTGACAGGCTTTGGTCTCACTATGGCTGTCCACTCCCAGGTTCTGGTCACCTAAAAATAGCTCTCTCCATCTCTCCCTTTGCCCTAAGAAAGCTAAAGAACTCTCCAAGGGGTGTGGCAACTTTTCTCTGAAACCTGATGCTAGTTGTGAGGTCAAAGCTTGCCCAGAAATAAAAGGGAGCCTCAGCCAGGGAGGACCCCACTCAGGGACTGGAGCAACCCTCAACTCACTCTTCGGCTTCCCTGCTGTGTTGCAGCCCAGTCGCTCCATCATGGTGGGTCCTCTAAGACAACCATTTGTCATTTATAGGAGAAAATAGATAGAGGATATGATCTTACTAAGAAGAAAGATAGGCAAAGAATGGAACTGAAGAGAGAATATATTCAATATGAGTCTTTAGAATCTAATTTTGGATTTTGTTGAGATGCATTGGAGATAGAAAAAAAAAATAATTAAAGCTGTTTACCAACTGGAAAAATACATTTTACTTCCAAGAGCTGTGCTTTATGCTTCACCAACTCTTGCTGTATCACATAAGATTCATTATATCTAAATTTAGGAGAAAAAAAAACCTGTAGCTACAGCAAAATATTATACCTTGAAATACAATCCGGTGATGCTGATAGCTAAAATTAAGTAAACTGCTTTGGATACATTGTATTTTGCATACTTTTTTTTAAGTACTTGTTAAACAGAAGAGAGACATAAGATAGTCTTTTTAATGTGTATATCTGTACTCTTAACACCGTGTATTTTATTAGACATATTATAGATTATTATATTTTCCTAGGAAGTATTTAATATAGCATTTGTTAAATCATTCATTAAGATATAGAAAGATATTCCCTAATTATCTTTTGCAATAGCTTTTTATGTTCCTAGATTCAAAAGTACCCTAAGGCAACCTTCTTATGCCAAGACACCTACATAGCTTCCTAAAAATCTCAGAGCAAGCAGGACTCATTCTTCTGTCAATGCATTTGAAAGAGTACTAGTTTTTATCTTTCTTTCTCTTCCTCGCCACTGCAGTCCTTCAGTGCTGACCAGATTGCTGGTAAGTGAACTGAGTTTATCTGCTACAGATGTAGGCACAGCACTGCCTAGTTTCTGCAGTATTACTTAACTTCAAGCCATGTGACATTGCGGTTCAACCTGTTAGTGTCCAAGCTATGCCTGAACTCTGAAAAGTAGGCTGACTTTTGGAGCTTACTTTGAAGATTACTCAGGGAATGAGCTGGATACAACTACAAATCAGAACAACATTTTTGTTTGGTTAAAACATTCTTTGTGGTCAATTCCTTTCTAACAGATCGAGTTCTCTAAGGAACAGCAGGATGGTAAGTTTAAAAGCTATGTTTGTCAAATGTGCACACTCAAAGATTGCATGTGTGAAAACCAACTCCCTTGGGATGAGATTAGCTCTTCCTAATCATCCCCTCTGGTGTTGCTACTCTGAATATAAATTGCTCTCACTCTAAATATAAATTAGCACAACCTGAAACCCTTGCTGATACTCAGTAGTCAAAGGTTTAACAAACAAAAGATAGACACCACAAAATAGGCCCTTGCACTCACTGATATCTAAATAAAACCAATTTGGTACAATAGATAATACCATATTTATGTATATGTATGTATATATGATATGTATATATCCCAAAAGATGTGGATTTTAGATAGCTAAATTGCTAATATCATCCCTAAAGAGATTTGACAAGTCTGAAGTGTCAATTTGAAAAATAAAATTGATTGTAAAACTGCCAAATTACCAAACCTATATCATTTCAATAGATAACATAGTGAGTTGTAGAATAAAAATGAATTCAGAAACAAAGAAGGAGGATTAATTCATCATGGAACTGTAGAAGGAACATTAAATGTCTCCTGGTTTAACCCCTCCCTTATATATGCAAGACAGACTCCCAGAGAGGTGACAAGACTTTCTCAATGACTCAAAAAATTAGTAATAGGATCAAAATCTGACACTAGCGTAAGCTGATTAAAATTTTTAGGGGACTCCAAACTCTTAAGATTCAAGAGAATCTGAATATTTTCCCTAACATGTCAGCCTTTTCACCTTTGGGTCTTTGGATCCAACAGATCGCATACCCCACAGGAGCTTGATGTTTTCATTAGGAAGTGCAGGGAGGAGTGTTTTATGGAGTGAAAGTGTCACATATCTAAATGAACTGAGACATAAATAATCCTATAGATGGAAGGAGGAGAAAAAGTTAGCTTTGAAATATTGTATAAATTAAAATATTGGTCATAAGTAGTATGTCTATATTACATATATTATGATATGCAAGATATAAATAATTATAATTATAGGTGATTAATAAGAACCTATTCAAATACTTAGTTCTCTACCTAAAGGATTTCACATTCTTCAAGTCTCTTTCTGTGTCTGAAATAGTTGATATTTGAACATAAATTGAGAAACAAGGGATATTCGTGTAGTACAGACTCACATGCATCTGCATCACGGTTAATGGCTTTATGTAGACAGACTAGACGATTTTCTGACTCATAAATCAAGATTATTTTAAATTATACCATGAAGAACTATTTTTTTCTCATGGAAAACAGTTGGTGATTCTACCATAAACGGTTTGATTTTTAATGCATTTTAACTAGCGATGCTGCTACATTGTCACCTATTGCCTCCCAGTCCTCTCAAACAGCTAATTTACAGAGTCACTGTGACCAAAATATTGCAGGATCAAAAAATGGAAGACTTAAAAACCCTTGCAGGGACAAAAGGACTTAATGTTGAGCATTAAACCTTTTATTCCATCTGTGAAATAGATTTTAGATACAGAAGTTCAGTAAACATGGGTGTAGTGTATTGTTTTCTTTGCAGCAGGAAAACAAATGTAAGCATTTTAAATTATGTGGAAAACCTATAGTTTTTTAAATGAAAGTATTTTTTAGTTTGTTTCCTTGTTTAGTGATTAAAGAATTTTGTTCATGGCTGCTCTATTGGAATGTATCACGGGATTGAAGGAAAGGGGGCAAAAACTGGAAAATTATAGCATTCTAAAGGTCTAAGTCTTGTGCTGTCCAGTAGACACACTAGCCACATGTGGCTATTTAAACTTAATTATAAAGTTTATTTAAATTATGTGGAACTTTAATTATAAAGTTTAAATAGCCACATGTGGCTAGAGTGTCTACTGGACAGACAAATAAGATTTAAAATCTAAAATAAAATTTAAAGATTTAAAAATTTTATAATCCATTTTCCTCACTTGCACTACTCATATTTTAGTATTCAAGAGCAACTGTTAAGATCCACTTTTTTGGGCAGCCCAGAATGACAATTCCATCATTACCAAAAAGTTCTAGAACAATACCGTTATAGGCCAGAAGTCAGCAAACTTTTTCTTAAAAGGCCAAATCGTAAAAACATTAGGCTTTGCTGGCAGTATAGTCTCTGTCAGAACAACTCCATTCTGTCACTGAGGTGTGAAGATAACCATAGACAATTCATATAAGAATGGGAATGGCTGTATCCAAATCAAATTTTATTGAAAAGAAACAAGCAAATAGCCCCTGGAAAGTAGCATAACCTGCCCTGGTATTAATTCTTCAGGAGAATAACTAAACCTTAGGTTAAAAATCTGGAGTAGGAAAAATAGTGTCTTTCTGGCCTCTGCCTTTAAATCACCAAAAGTGCTAATGTCAGAGTGATTCTATTACAGCCCATAAAATCCTATTTCTACTTTGGCATCTGACCAGGGTAATAGTGAGCCTGCTGAGCAGTCTGTCCATGAAAGCCTGGAGCCAGTAACAAGAATAGTTCAGTTTCACATGTCCCTTAGAAAGATGAAAAATAATATTTGACTAATGATTTCTCAGTGCCTGCAGCAAATATTTTAGCTTAGGGAATTGATCTGTTATAGTCAAATTGCAAAGAATTTAAGTGGGAAGTTTTAACAAATAATGATAACATGATCTGTACTGAAATGTGAATATTATGTCTCTGCAATGTTAGATTAGGGGATGGAGGAATGGTAAGATTTTGCTGAGTAATCTATCTAGACAGCATCTTTTGATCTGAAACCACTGATAGCTTAAAAAAAAAAAGGTTTTCACTTCTAGCAATTCATTCACAAATAATTTTTTGAGTATTGTTGATATTAACTTCAAGTCACCATCAGTACTTTTGAGTTTCCCAGAAAATGTCATCTAGTTTATAAGTTCTAATTAAAATGGTTTTACTGGCCCCGAAATTCATAGTAGCACCCCTTTCTGTCTTTTGATATACATTTCTAAATTCTTTGTCACTATAATTTTGAAAGTCAAACCAGTTCTATTAAAAAAGAATGACAAAATTCAGAGAAAGTAATCAATACAATGATTATAATTAGATTAACACTTTAAAATATATATTCATAAAAGAATGAGAATGGCTGTGTATACTTAATATACACATATACACACAAAATGAATCAAGCAAACTGGGAAAATGTGACTAAAATTGATGGAGTCTACCAATGTGAATATCTTGGTTGTGATAATGTAATTTTGCAAAATGTTACTAGTTGAAGAAAACGGGCAGAGCATACAAGAGATCTTTCTGTATCATTTCCTACAACTGCATGTGAATCTACAATTTTCTCCTTAAAGTTGTAATTATAAGGCATTTCTAAATTCTAAAGCTGATATAGCAACATATGTCATATGTATTATTTGAAAAAAGAGTAAAGTGTAAAGAGATTATCACAGTAACATACCCAAACAAGTATTTCTCCTTCTGTATTGATTATAATAGGAGCCTACTAGAGTCACACATTAGTTAATAAACTATAGAATGTATAGACTTGTCTTATCTTTCTAAATTTTTCCTGAAAAATAAAGTTATTCCTGGAGAAAACTTATTAAAGGGATAATTAGGAAATTTTTACCTTAAGAGGAGGTTTTTCTATATAATTTGAAAAGTTTGGGTTAATCTCACATACCATGACCCTGTTTGAAAAATTTTTCTTTCTTAAATTTTGTTAATCTTGTTAAATATATAAGAGATTATTAAAATTTCTCAAGACCTCAGATTGTTTTTTAACCCAGTCCTGTTTCCCAGGCAGGTAAAGGAAATATGAGCTCCAGTTTTCATATTTGGTTAACAATAACAGGCAACTTAAAGTTGGAAAGGCTGCTTTAAAATAATCCCGAAAAGAAATGCTAAAAGGTTTTGCCAATGATAGTCGGAGATACCAAAAGAGAATCCAGGATAACAACTTGCGCCGTTGGCAAAAGTTGTAGAACAGAAAGGTTTAAACTGAATTTTTGATGGAGTTAGGATTAACTAACAGGTTAGAGGAATAAAAAAGCACTCTAATGCTTCTTGCCTTTTGCAGAATTCAAGGAGGCATTTCTCCTGTTTGACAGAACAGGTGAATGCAAGATCACCTTAAGCCAGGTTGGTGATGTCCTTCGAGCTCTGGGCACAAATCCAACCAATGCAGAGGTCAGGAAAGTTCTGGGAAACCCCAGCAATGAAGGTAACCTACCTGTTTTTCCAATAAGTGTGGAAGTATAGGGAAATGTGTAGAGGTGTGTGTGTGTGTGTGTGTGTGTGTGTGTGTGAAAGAGAGAGAGATTGATTAAAAAATGTTTCACATAATAGGGCTCAGTTTACTCCTGGTTGTGGTAAGTGTGCCTCTTGGCCGTATAAAGTCTCAGCTTTTTTCCTTATAAAATAAGTTAAATTTCCTTTGAGAATTTGCAAGCATGGTAAAATGCCATGCTAATATCTAATGTTAAGCATTAAATATTAGAAATAATACCTAATGCTAATATCATCTTGAATGTTCATAATTTAATTAAAGGCTAAGGAAATGAAGTAATATCCAAATCTGAACATTTTTTCAGATTTCAAATCTTCAAAGGCAAAACACATTTTGGCAAAGATGTTAAATATGACTGAAAACACTTTATAAACTATTCTGAGTAAATTCCAATGGCACAGTTCTAGAGATCTCCTCTGATAAAAGCTGTGGAAATCAAATTGCAACTTTGTCAAGCAACTGAAAAATACATGCTGACTGCCCTGTGCTGTCCTTTGACACACTGCTGCTAATGAGTGGACAGAAGCAGGGTGTCAAAGGACTGAGCGCAGGGATAATCCTAGGGGAAAAATATCAGTGAGAAATTAAGTGGCAAAATTGCAGAAGTCATTTACTCAATCCAGGAATTCAGTCATTATTGTAAAATAAGGAAATTAATTTTAATCTCAATGCTTTTATTGAAAAGTATAATAGTCTAATGGAAAATGATACTCAAACAAAAAAGACAAGACACATTTTCAAATTGTTTGACAAGGGAATAATATCAAAAATATATAAAGAACTCAACAGCCAAAAAAAAAAAAAAAAAAAAAACCCCGCAAATAATCCAATCACAAAATGGGCAAATGAACAAATAGACATCTTTCAAAAGAGATATACAAATGGCCAACAGGTATATTTTAAAATGCTTAATGTCACTAATTTCCAAGGAAATGCAAAGTAAAAATAACACTGAAACACCATCTTACCCCCTTAGAATGGTCATTATTGAAAAGACAAAAAATAAATGCTGTGGAAGATGCAGAGAAATGGAAACTATATACTGTTGCTGAGAATGTAAGTTTGTAGAGCCATTGGGGAAAATAGTATGTTTTATCAAAAAAACAAAAATAGAAGCATTATGTGATCCAGCAATCCCACTACTGGGTATGTTTCTAAAGGAAAGGAAATCAATATGTCAAAAAATCTGTATTCTCATGCTATTGCAACACTGTTCATGATGGCCAAGATATGGAAGCAACTTAAACGTCCATCAACAGATGAATGGATAAAGAAAATATGGTATACATATACAATGGAAAACTATTTAACCATAAAAAAGAATGAAATTTTCTTATTTGCTGCAATATGGATGAGCTGGGAAGATATCATGTTAAGTAAAATGAGCCAGGGACAGAAAGATCAATCTATATGTTCTCACTGATATGTAGAATCTAAAAAATTTTAATTTAGAGAAGTGGAAAGTAGTGCTTTCTAGAGGAATAAGGGATAGCCAAAGGTTGGTTAATAAATATAAAAGTATAGCTAGATTGGAGCAATACATTCTAGTGTTCTAAACAGATTCTAGTGTTCTAGTCCATCCCAAGTAGCTGACTACAGACATGCACCACCACGCCCAGCTAATTTTTGTTTTGGGGTCTCGCCATGTTGCCCAGGCTGGTCTCGAACTCCTGAGTTTAAGCAACTACCCAACTCAGCCTCCCAAAGTGCTGGGATTATAAACGTGAGCCACTGCGCCCAGCTGAAACCTTATTTTTAAATGCCACTTCCCAACTTACCAAACCTACATTTAATAAAGGGTGGAGGGGATAAGAGATAGCTGGAGGTTGGTTAATGAATACAAAATTATAACTAGATTGGAGGAATAGTTCTAGCGTTCTAAAGCACTATAGGATGAGTATATTAGCAACAATTTATTTTCAAATAGCTAAAAGAGTTGATCTTAAATGTTCCCAATACAAAGAAATAATAAGTATTTGAGGTGATCAGTATGTCAATTATCCTGATTTGATCATTACACATTGTACACATGTATCCAAATATCACACTTTACCCCATAAATATGTACAATTAGTATGTGTCAATCAAAAATAATTTTTGAAAGAGACACAAAACTGAGGTTTTTCAAATAGATATTCAAGCTGTTTATCTTTGTCATTAGGAGACAGAGAGAGGGGTGTAAGAGAACAAATAATATTTTTTTCCCCTTGACAACTGAAAACTCTTTGGGGACCTTCCTTTGTTAGAAAAAGAAAACCTGATTTCAAGAAAACTTAAACTCAAAATCGGCCTGCTTATTTCATTTTCTTTGGAAGGAAATTTTAAATTATATCATTCAAAAAGCCAAGAGCATGAGATAAAGTGAGCAAGCAATAAGGCAAACCTTATTTTTATTTTATTTTTTTGAGGCAGGGTCTCACTCTGTCACCCAACTGGGAATGCAGTGGCATGATCATAGCTCATTGCGGCCTCAAACTCCTGGGCTCAAGCAATCCTCCTGCCTCAGCCTCCCAAAGTTCTGAGTTTTCAGGCATAAGCCTTCACACCCAGCCAAACCTAATTAATATTTATTTATTTATTTATTTATGAATGATAGGGTCTCACTCTGTCATCCAGGCTAGAGTACAGTGGCAATTTCTTTGCTCACAGCAACCTCCACTTCCCAGGCTCAAGCAATCCTCCTGCCTCAGCCTCCCAAGTAGCTGGGGACTATTGCCCAGGCAGGTCTCAAACTACTGAGTTCAGGCAGTCCACCCGGCTCGGCTTCCAAAAGTGGTGAGATTATAGGTGTGAGCCACTGCACCTGGCTGAAACTTTATTTTTATTTTTAAATGTCACTTTCCAACTTACCTAACATCTATCTTTAATGAAATTTTAGGTAAAATATTTATTCAGCATTCAAATTTAATTTTTTATATTACTCAATAAAATTTCAATATAAAAATATAAATTACATGTAATAGAAATGTAGAAGAGTAGTATTTTGGGGAATACATACATCTGAATGGTATAAAATAGACTATCCAGATTTTCCATGAATAAGGTTTACCTTATCAGAAGATAATAAAGTCCTATCATCTCCAGGCCTCCTAAGGTACAAAGAAGTCAGGAGATCACAGAATATTTGACACACCTCTCTCCTTGTAAACTTCTTAAATTACTTAAAAGTTAAAGGGAAGGCCCTCCAAAAGCTGGGGACAAAAGTGGAATATGTACTAAAGTTAAATTTTACTGGATTAACGCACTAATGAGTTTGTTATATCTCAGTGCATTTTTCTATTGTTTTGCAAGTATTTATTGGAAATATTAAATGGACACCACTAAAAAAAAATGCTAACACTTATCAAGCACATAGTTTATCCTAGATATTACAATAAACTTTGCATTCATTAGCTCATTTAGTTCTCACAATAACACTATTAGTTATCTCTATTTTACAGATAAACCTTGAGGCACAGAAAGGTTAACTTGTGTACGGTCAGAGTTGTAAATGATACACTGGGAATAAAAGTTCAGGCACCAGAACTCCAGAGCTCATGCCATTAACCATTACCATTTTCTTGATATTTTAGCAATTTACCAGCTAAAATTTAAGCTGTGTGAAGATTTTTCAGATAATCTAGAATAACTTTTCAAGTTTGTGACTCAGAATTAATATTATTGTAGCTAATAACTGTCAAAATTGCAATTTCTTACAGAGATGAATGCCAAGAAAATTGAGTTTGAACAATTTCTGCCTATGATGCAAGCGATTTCCAACAACAAGGACCAGGGCACCTATGAAGACTTTGTTGAGGGTCTGCGTGTCTTTGACAAGGAAGGCAATGGCACAGTCATGGGTGCTGAACTCCGCCATGTTCTAGCCACCCTGGGTAAGGGAATTTATTTCCGTGGACTTAGTGAGACAGAGTATATAGAAAAGAACATGACATAACCAAAATAGGAAGAAAGACTACAAAGGGAAAATGGAGAAAAAAAGTCAAAAGTTAATGACCATTTCAATTGGCCTCAGTGGCAGTGAGTTTGTTTGGTGAAAATGCTAACTTAAAATATTGGTAATGAATAAGTAAAGGAAAGCATGGTGGTTCTCATACGATACAGTTTGTATGACCAGGGATTATGTGTATTTAATTAACTCATTCAAAACCAATTGGTTGACAATATACTAAGTACTAAAACAATGGGAAAGTCACAATTCCTATACTCCAAGAGTTTAGTCTCCAGAAGCCCTTGACCTATGGGGGAATTTTGAAAATATCACGTGGCCTTTTTTCTGAAAGAAGAGTTTTGTTTCATAGGTGAAAAGATGAAAGAGGAAGAAGTGGAAGCCCTGATGGCAGGTCAAGAAGACTCCAATGGCTGCATTAACTATGAAGGTAGAATCGATGCGCACAGGTGGTTACAGCAGCTCTTATCAGATTGATGATGGACTCCTTTTGAACTTCTTTCCTCATCCTTCCTTATTGACTTACATATGACAATCAATTGCATAACTCTAAAAAGATATGTGAGGATCTGAACATATAAATAAGATTTATTCCAATGTGTTTTAGCAATACTGCGCATTATTTTAAAGCTTAAAATGTGTTTTCACATATATTTTCTTGTTAGTTGTTCAGAACATCCCTATGAGATAGACAGGGCTTGTGTCAGAATCAAATTTGATAGAATATTAAACTTGAAGAAATCTCAAAGTCATTTACTAATATGAAGCAATTATGAAAATGAAACTTCGGGCCAAAAAGGTTTAGTTACTTGGTGAAGTTCAAATCATTAATGGCCAGGCTGGTACTAAAATTTAGTTCTTCTCCTTGTCTAGTGTTCTTGCTTAAATGAAAGTCATCCCATGGTTGCCAATTGTTTAATTTCCACTACCAATTTATAGCAGCTACACCCAAAGGGTGTGAAAGAAATGCACTGCACAAAACAAAGATGCATAATATAATTTACAAATCTAAAAATTTCCAAGAAAATTAAAAAATTTCTTTATCCCCAAAGACAATGAATATATCAACAACAAAAAAAGAGAAAAGCAGAAAGAGAAGAGAAAAGGAGTGAAGGGAAGATAGGAGAAGGAAGGAAAGGAGGGAGAAGAGGACAAAAAGAAAGTGCTTAGCCAAGTATATCTTCACTGACAATCTTGATTAAACTTCACTTTTTTCCCCCATGGACAATTCTTCACATTTGGCTATTACCATAAATACATTCCACAGAAAATAATTCAATAAATATTGTTTGAATAAATGGACAGTCATCTAGAAAATAAAGTCAAATCTTAATCTTATGCCAGGACAAATTTCAAATAATTTACATGAGAAATGTAAAAGCTAAATAATTTACATGAGAAAGCTAAATAATTTACATAAGAAATATAAAAGCTAAAAACATAAACAGCACAAAAATCATGGAAGAATTAATCTTACAACTATGGAGTGGTTAAGTTTTTTCTTTCTAACAGTGACACAAAAACCAGAAGGCATCAAAAATGTTGATTAAATTTAATCACATAATTTAAAAAATCTATATTGAAAAAGCCATCAGAAGTCAAAAGACAGCAAACCAGAAAAAAAAAATTATTTGCAATTAATACCAGAAAGAGCTAATTTTCCTAATAAAAAAGTACTACAAATTAATAAAAGATCATATCCAATAGAAAAATTACATGAACAGACAATTCATAGGAAAGGAAATAAAAACGAATAAAATAAGATGACAAACTACATTAATAATTTTTCTAAATGCAAATTAAAACTACACTGACGGCCAGGCACGGTGGTTCATGCATTTAATCCTAGCACTTTGGGAGGCCCAAGCAGGCGGATCACTTGAAATCAGGAGTTCCAGACCAGCCTGACCAGCATTGTGAAACTTTGTCTCTACTAAAAATACAAAAATTAGCTGGGCATGGTGGCATGCACCTCTAGTCCCAGATACTCAGAAGACTGAGGCATAAGAATCAATTGAACCCAGGCGGCGGAGATTGCAGTGAACTGAGATTGTACCACTGCACTCCAGCCTGTGTGACAGAGCAAGACTCTGTCTCAAATAATAACAATAATAAAATAAAACTACACTGAGATATTTTTCAATAAGCTGATTGCCAAAGATTAAATGTTTGCGCACATTTTGTGCTGAGGAGAGGGTATGGAAACAGGCAATCTTATGTATTACTGATGGGAATGCATATTGTCAGAACCCCTAGGTGATGGTGTAGTACTACTAATTGCAGCAAATCTACATCTGGAGAGACTTTGTCTCTAGACATGCTTTCAGTCAAGTGAGATGACCATATATAGATGGTTATTCATTACTGTGCTGTTCATAATAGCCAAATTTTTTTAACAATTTAATGTCCATCAATGTATAATTCCATCAACGTATCAATGTGAAAACAATTTAATGTCCATCAGTATATAAATGTGAAACTCTCTGTAGCCCTAAAAAAGAATAGGGACACTCTTGTGTACAGCTATGATAATATCTGTAAGATAAATTACTAACTGGAAAAAAGGAATACAAAAGCATATGGACTATGCCACTTATTTGTGTAGAAAGATTTTTAGAAACATATTTATGTGTTCTTGTATATGCACAAACAGCTCTATCAATTTAGCTATAAAAAGGGGAACCAGTTGCCTGGCAGACAGTGATGGGAAACATTTTATTGTTATATGTCCTTTTATATGTTAAAGAAAATATTTTAACCATAGCTGGGCACAGTGACGTGTGCCTGTAGTCCCAGCTGCTTGGGAGGCTAAAGTAGGAGGATTGCTTGAACCTAGGAGTTTGAGTCCAGCCTAGACAACACAACGAGACCCCATGTCAAAAATAAAATGTAAATGTATGAAAGTACCATTTATTCAAAAAATTAATTTATAAAATCAGGGCAAAGGTCATAAATCCACTATGAAGAATTATGGGCTATACACAATTTAAATACGAAAGAAACCACTGTTACAGCTAAAAATAGGATTGCGCTAACTCACTAAACCTCTCTTGTATTAAATCTGATTGTTTTCTAACTCTAAATTATCTATTTTACTCCTACAGCTTTTGTTAAGCACATCATGTCTAACTGAATGGAGCTCTCAAGGTATATACCTGTTCCCTCTTTAATATTTAAGGTTTTCTTGATATTGTGTTTTTAAAACTTGACAGCTTCACTTTATATGCTGTAGATTAATATTGGTTCTTAATTAAGAGATTTATATTAATCAGAAACCATTAACTCCTTGAGATGGGTTATTTAGAAATAGAGCATTTTTGTACCAGTGTATAAGCAAAAACTTATAAGGTTTTTGTTTCCATTCATAACCCCTATCTATGTTTGTGACTGTACTACAATTATGCAGTGGAGACTCAACAAACCAGACTAGTTAATTAATTTAATTGGAACAGAACACTAATAAAAGCACAGGCAAACATTTTTTGGATAATTAAAATAGTTTTTAACAGTTTCTGCTCTAGAAAATCATGTTACAACAGTCCAAATGCAAGCACTTGCAACTAGGTTCTTACAAGTAGGAAATGGCTTATCCTGTAAGTACTGGTTCATTTTGTGCTTTTTATTCTCTTATACCTAACACTGTTTCCTCCTGAGTTTTCTTTCTGAAAAGATGCAATCAATATCTAACTCGTTTTCCCTTTTCCGTTACAGAACAAGCATTGTTTAGGAAGACTGGCAGGAAGCTTATTTTAATTACACCCACGACTAACTGTCCAGATCTGTTTACCATCATTCAGAAAAATAAAGCAGTCAGGACTGTTCAAGAATGAGCAACTCACTGAATTTTTATACATCTTCGGTTTTTCTCTGAATTGTATTTATACCACACAAAGTATCTGCTGCTCTAGATAAGAAGAATAAAATACTGACAATCTCAAATCCAAGCACCACTCTTTATTATCTACCGTGGATCAACAAACATTCTTAAAACAATAAATCAATGAAAAATTTTGATCAGTCTGGAATGTTCAAGTCACATTGCATTTTTATTTTCTTAATGAAAATAATTTTTAAAACCTCAATTATTTTGTTAAATGTAGAGAATATTGACAAATTATAAACTTCTAATAGAAGAAATCACTGGAGGCTACATAGCAATAACAAATTGATAAAGATAATCATATGTTATTGAAAAAGTAAAATAGAACTCTGAGGAAATTCAAATTGGGTAAGAAACATTTTTATAAAAACTATGCAGGTAATTTAAAGTAACAACAGGTTTCTTCAGATTTGTGTAAATCATTTTGTTCATGGCTTGATCTATTTCACTTCTAGTGACAATCTGGCCTATTAGAAGAGTCTAGCAACCCCCTGATCCTTCTCAGTTAATGTCTTCAAGGATAAGATCTGAAGTGACCTTTCCACTATAACTTTTAAAAAAATTATCTGGGATGGGATTGTTGCTTAAGAAATCAAGATTCTGTTTATTAATATTCTCTCTACGACTATGATTCCCTCCCCTTTGTGTGTCCATGTCCCAAAATATCAGTTCAATCTTTTAATAGATGTCAAAAGTGGTAAGACAAATTAACAGAAAAGTTCATAGTGTAAACTTTACTTCAGAATGCTATCATCTATCACTTTTTCTTTAGAACACAATCTGAAGGTAAAAACTTGACTCTTTAGAAGGGATGAGTGGTAAATAGTTCTCTGTACCCCTCTAAAAAGATTATTGTAATATACAAGATTATAAAATCTTTGAAAAGTACCTGGCTGACTATAGATCTTTGGAAGCTGAAACAACTTTCTCCTGATATTGGGAGCTTCAGATCAATGTGTTCCTTCTGTCTGGCAAACGTCACTCAGATTTCAGTGGCAGAACTTTAACTTCAAACTCTGCTTTTGTATCCAAGATGATGTTGCAACATTGCAATCACTCTTTTAAGGAAAATGCGCTATAGTCTCATGATCTTTAAGGCCAAGTTTACCTAAGACTAGGAATTGGAAATATCACATAGTATCATCCAGTAGAACTTTCTGTGAAAATGAAAATCTCTATCTGCTCTGTCTTATATGGTAACCACTAGCCACATGCAGCAACTGAACAACTGAAACGTGGTCCATGTGACTGAAGAATTGGATTTTCAATTGTTTCATTTTAATTAATTTAAATTTGAATTTAAATAGTAACATGTGGCTCTTGACTACTATATTGAACTACTGCTCACAGATCTCAATATATATTTATCTGCAGGTGTTATACCAGGCAATTAAAAATGTTTAATTACAAATGACACTATGTAGAGAAGTTGACTGGTACAAATAATCATAAAAGGCTCATTTTTGTTTTAGGATATGTGGCTAGATGTCATTTCTTCTATACTCCTTTAAAAATTAATTTAAAAAATGTGGCGTCTACAAGGTATTAAATATTTAATCTCAAGTTTTATATTTAGTGATTCTCCCTCAAGACCTTATAAAACTGCTTTAACCCTGAATGGGATAATATCTAGTATCCTGTCATGGGAACTAACCTTATGAAATTACCATGTGTGAAATGCCCATAACTCAAGTAACAGCAGGTGCAAAATAGTAGCAGGCGGAAGAGTGACAGTAGTTTTTAACACCTACACCAGCTGGCAAAAATGACAGGTGCCTAATTCCTCAGTCTTTAAAAATAGCTTTCGAGAAGCCGACATGGCAAAAACAAATATTTTCAAGTTTATTTTTTAAACTATCTTCAAGTTACCTTTCTGACAAAATGTAATACTATACATCAATTTTTGCTGCAAATTACTTTGAAATTTAGAGCCCAGGAACTTAATTTATTATCTATAAACAAAATAAACAATTATTATTAAATTGGTGAAATAAAATTTAATTTTTAAATTTCACAGCAAAAAATCTCAAGAAACATGATATAGGAAAGAACTCATCACACATCTTTCTTGAATTCTAGCTACATTTCTTTTTCTGTGGTGGTAAATATAACTTGAAATTTAATAGAACAGAGAAAAAAAAATCTTCATTTAAGTTCTAAGTCTAGAGGAAGTCACGAATCTATAGATGTATTCTGTATGCCACCTCTATATTCCAAAAGAAAAGAAGAGATTAAACAACAATTATTTGGAGTCCAAAGAATTATTCTCACTTGAATCATCAAGATAACTGAAGCCAATGAAGAACAAAATGAAGAAATAAATTCAGAAGTGATCCTAACTTTACAGTTCCATGAGTAAGCCCCAGGCCAAGAGTAGTCAGTGCAAAAAGGAAGGGTGATGAGGTTTCAAGGACCTGCTGAGAATCTTTTCAGAAATCTCACACCAAGATAGATTTTGCTTTTTATCTGATCATTAATAATTAGTAAGAAGAAATACTAGCTATACCTTGCTTTGGCCTTCATCTGGCAGCAATGTGATTAGACAGAGCTACTCTGCCTCCACCATGGCCATACAAAACCAAAAAGCAGTAACACCGTTACACAAGGGCAAGGGTGGCTGATGCCCTGGATCTCATACTTTAGAGGGAGACACTCCAGCCACATACCAACAAATCTATGCAGAAATACAGCATACCACTCCAGAGCGGGTGGCTCCATTCCTAGACCACAATTTGAATTCTCAGGATTCCAGACTACCTTGCTTGAATGGCTGGTTCTAAGCTCTCTTCCAGAATCTGGGTGGGATTCTTCCCAGGTCCATCCTCCTAAGGGAAGATTGCCATTAGTGTTTTCAATCCTAAGATCAAGACATGCCAAAGCCAGCTGTTTTTGTTTTGTTTTGTTTAAAGTAAGGATGAGTTGCCAAAAGACCCCTGCAGTGCAGGATGGAGGTAAGGATGGGAACTGAAGGAGGTCAGGCCACTGTATTCTGAGGCAGATGATCAAGGAGTCCAGAAGTTCTAACCTGGTCATCTAAGTTATTGTAAAGCTATATTCATCAAGGGAAGACATGAAGGTATATATTATTTAACAGTTTGTTTGATTGATAACAAATATTTAAATTTATAGTGTGTATCTCTATTTGTACTTTTGCCAAAGGCCTGCAAATTTAGGGGTGGACCTTCTGGGAAGGGATAAAGTTCAGACTTTTCAGGAATAGATATTGAACTTTCTCAGAAATACTCTTAGTTTCTTTGAATTTTAAAAAATGATAGCAAACTCCTTAGTCAATAATCATGTAGGTAGCAAAGAAGAATTTTAGTAGCACAGAGATTAGATTTTTCTTACTATCCTTGAAAAGACAAAAAAGATTGTCCTTTTCTATTGTCTTCCTTCAATGTATGAAAGAGAAAAATCGACTTATAATAGTCTATATAAGATGAGAATAACTACAATGCTATTAGCACAGTAGTAAGTAATCAATAATGCTTGGCAGCGCAATAAAAATATAGTTTAAAGTAATAATTAAAAGTGCATTTGGGAAAAATATTTTTATACTTTTTTAAAACCTCTAAACATAGTTTTATGTTTGATGATATACCATAAAGTATACTTCATGGTAATCATTTGATGATAACTGGTGAAGTTCAGTTTGAACCATAATTCAGCAAAAATGTCCACGTGTCAAACATATTGTTTTCTGTTTACTTTTCCACCTTCATCTGTTAGACTTTCTTCAGAGTACTCAAAGTATGCCCTAAAGAGTGGATGATTCAGGGTCAGGCTTAGGTATGAATTCTACTGCTATAACTTCCAAACTGTATGACCACAGGAAATTACTTGTGGTCAATTTCAAGGTCATCTTTTACAAAATGGAATTTAAAAGAATTGTTTTGCAAATTAAAATAAATTACAAATGTAAAGTAAGATGGCTTAGTAGACAACCCTAGCACTCATCCCCGATCAACACCTTGGACACCTGCACACCTCACGACTGGGGTCCCCTGCAGTCCTCACAAGCACTAAGCCCCACTGAGGGAGCCAACTGGAGTTTGAGGGGTGAGTAGCCATGGCTCCACTTTATCCCTGAGGCAAAGTCACTACCAAGGGACCACAGTCCAGTGGCCCAACATCCCTAAGCTGAGCTGTGCACAGCTCTTACATTCTTCCCCACTGGGGCCATGCAGAGGTGGAGCTGCTCCACCTACCCCTATCCCCACTCCCTCTGGTCAGAATCGAAACAGTACCTTGTCTCCTGGGAAAACAATGTTTTGACCACTCAAAATGGTCATGCCTTCCCAGTGCCAAGGGTGAAGCAATGCCTTGCATCCCACAAAACAGTGCCTTGGCCACTCAGAGTGGACATGCACCCTAGTACCTCAGCTGAAGTGGCACTCACATCCCAGGGAAATGTGTTCAAACCACCCAGAACAGTCATGACCCCCAGGCCTGGGCTGAAGCAGTACATCACCCCTGGGGAATCAGTGCCCTGGCCATGCTAAGCATCTGTGCATCCTAGGGCTGAGATGACATACTACCCCATATCACAGGGGAACAGAGCAGTGGCTAGGCTGAGGCACACTGCCCTACAGGCCAAACAACTCTAATACCTTGTTTCTCTGGAGCTGGCCACCTAGAGTCTGAGATACTGAGACACCTCTTTCCCTGTGAAGTGGAGTCATTGCTGTGCTGGTCCTTGTCTCCTGGGGGCCCAAAGGACAACTAAACTCTGCCATTCTGGGGTACTTGCTGCTGCTACTGCTACATCTGACTTCACAGGGTCTGAGATAGTGCCAAGCCCAACCATCCCAAGGTCATCTCTGAACCAACCTATTGGCTCAGATGCCTGAATTTTAGTCATACCCTGCTCCATAGGTAAAAACGTCCAGACTACCCTTTCTTCTCCAGAGTTGGGCCAGTGCCATGCCTTGCTCTCCAGAGGTAGAATCATAGCTACAACCTGGCCTTCTGGGCCCAAGCTGCTAGGGGGTTCTTGAGTCACAGATCCTGGCTCTGTGGACAACTTACATTCAACCCTGTTACAGAGTACAAACATGCACCCCAAGACCCAGGTACTACAGTAGACTTGTAAGACCTTGAACCTAGGACCCCATTCACATAGCCACTTTGAAAACCCAGTGCCACTACACCTGCCTGTAGCTGTGTCAGAGCTGACACCAAGATGGATCTCCTCAGTTATGTCTCCCCACTGTGGAGAAAATGAGAATAGGAAGTCTCCAAAAATTCCTGACACCTATGACATTAACACTTATGCCACCAGTGCCACTGCCAAAACCTCTACAGCCCAGGCCACTGAGGCACACTCAGTTATTCCTGATATTGAATGCAACTGAAGCAGCTTCACAGAAACTATACCACTGCACCTATCCAGAAACAATCACAACACCCTTCTCAACTGGCACAGTAAAACCCACCTACAAATGAAAGTCTTTCTCTATAAAAGTTACTCTAGAAAGTTTGGAAGAGGCACAATATAGTCAAATTGTCAAAAGACAAAGAGAAAATTCCAAAAACATCCAGAGAAAAACATCGAGCCACATATAAGGAAATCCCCATTACAGTAACAGCAAATTTCTCCACAGAAATTTTACGGGCCAGGAGAGAATGGGATGATACATTCAAAGTGCTGAAGAAAGAAAATTTCTAAACAAAAATATTATATCTAGAAAGTTATCTTTCAGAAATGAGGAAGAAATAAAGTCTTTCTTAAACAAGCAAGTAATGAAGGAATTCATCACTACTAGACTGGCCTTACAAGAAGTGCTCAAGAATGTCCTACATCTGAAAGCAAAAAAAATGATAATTACTATCATGAAAACATGCAAAAGTATGAAACTCACTGGTGGAGTAGATACACAAAGAATTGTATCTAGGAAGTAAATAACTTGCTTTTGATTTTACAGACTCCTAGGCAGAAGGGACTTGCCTTGTCTCACATCAGACTTTGGGCTATGGACTTTTGAGTTAATGCTGAAATGAGTTAAGTCTTTGGGGGACTGTTGGGAAGGCATGATTAGTTTTGAAATGGGAGAACATGAGATTTGGGAGGGGTCAGGGGCAGAATTATATAGTTTGGCTGTGTCCACACCCAAATCTCATCTTGAATTGTAGCTCCCATAATCCCCATGTGTCATGGAAGGGACCTGATGGGAGGTAACTGAATCATGGGGCAGGTTTTTCTCGTGCTGCTCTCATGATAGTGAATGAGTTTCATGAGATCTGATGGTTTTATAAAGGGCAGTTCTCCTGAACATGTTCTTTTGCCTGCCACCATGTGAGATGTTACTTTGCTCCTCCTTTTCCTTCTGCAATAATTGTGAGGCCTCCCTACCCATGTGGAACTGTGAGTCCATTAGACCTCTTTTCTCTTTATAAATTGCCCAGCTTTGAGTATGTCTTTATTAGCAGCATGAGAACAGACTAATACAATAGCCAAAGGACAGGAAATCAGTATATCAAAGAGGTATCTGCACTTGCATATTTATCTCAGCACTATTCAAAACAGCCAAGATATGGAATAAACCTAAGTGTCCATCAATAAATAAATGGATAAAGAAAATGTAGTAAATACACAGAATGGGATTTTAGCCATAAAAAAAGAACAAAATTCTGTCATTTGCAGCAACGTAGATGAGCTTGAAGGACATCATGTTCGGTTAAATAAGCCAGGCACAGAAAAAGAAACACCGCATCTTCTTACTCATATGTGAAAGCTTTAAAAGTTGATCTCATAAAAGCAGAAAGTAGTGGTCACTAGAGGTAGGGTAGCACAGGGGTGGAAGAATAACCATAGGTTGGTTAACAGATACTACAGAAATACAGCTAGACAGAAGTAATAAGTTCTTGTCTTCTATAGTACCATAGGGTGATCATAATAACTTAACATATATTTTCAAGTAGCTAAAAGGGTGGATTTTGAATGTTCCCAATACAAAGAAATGATAAATATTTGAGGTGATGGAGATCCTAATTACTGATTTAATCATTACTCACTGTGTACAAGTACCAAATTATCACATTTTTCCCCATAAATATAATTATGTGTCAGTTAAAAATAATTTTAAAATTTGAGTTATTTGGCATGTGGCAAGCACTCAAATATTTTTCTTTTTTCTGGTACAATCCTCTGGGTTTATATGAATGTGTCACAGTATTGGATATACTTTGTGTATTACTCATGCAAAGATCAAGTTCAAACTTCAAAGAAATCTACTCATTCAAACTAAACAAGAAATAATAGACAGAAATTAACAATGCCCTAGCCAAAAACAGTTATAGAATTAGCAAGTTCTGTGTAGTTTTTTTTTTTTTTCGTTTTATCTCTCTGCAACATGTAGTATTATTTACCCACTCTCCTTAAAAACACACTGTTCTTTGGCTTATGGCCTCTTGGGATGCTACAGTTTTGCTTTTTTCCCTTAACTTTCTTGCTGCTGCTTACTCTTAAATCCTTTTGCTGCTCAGGTTTCTGTCCTCAGCCCTCTTTCCTTCTCATGCTATACATTCTTCCTGGGCAATCTCAATCTCTCCGTATCTTACATTCTCATCTTTACACTCCTGACTCCAAATCTTTATCTTATACAAGGCAAAGTTGCTCTCATGAGCTTCAAGACTGTATATTCAACAGCTTCCTGGACATGACCCACTGACATCTCAAATCATCTTAAAATCAAATATCCAAAAGAGAACTCTAATAATTTTTTCCAACTAATTCACAGTGTCATATTTGACTTTACCCGCTACCTCATCCCTCCCCTTCACAATCAATCATCTATCTCCCCAATATCTTTTTAACCAGTCTAACTCTCTACTTTTTGATTGTCATTGCCTTTGTTCATACAACCATCAGCCTCTCCCCGGAAGATCACTACAGCCTACTTTTTTGCAGCCTACTTTGACTCCCATCTTACTACCCTCATCCCCGACTCCATTTCCAACCTAGTCTCATCATTCAACCAGAGTCATCTTTCTAAAATGTAAATCTAATGATGTCACTCTCCTGTTTTAATCACTTTAAGAGCTCTATTGGCCCCAGGATAAGGGCTGGAACTCTCTACCCACTTTGCATATCTTCTAATGATTGACCTCTTAGTCCTCTCCAAGATTCATCTTTCACTACTCCTTACTCTTATTCTCACACTATACATGTTAGCCATACTAAATTCCTGACAGCTGCCCATACACCCAATACTTGCTCATTTCTGGAAATTTTCAAATGCTGCTTTTTCCTCTTCAAAGGTATTATACGTCTTCCTTCCACAACTTCAACTGACTAAATCCTGCTCAGCCTTCACAGCTCAGCTAAAGTTCTGAAGCCTTCTAGCCAAGGATATATTACATACCTCTCTTCTGTTTTTCTGCAATATTCTGTTCTAACCCACCATAGCATGTATTATTCTAGATTTTCACTGCCTAAGCTTTTTGTTATCTATATCCCTTATTAGATATTGAAAATAAATATATAATATAAATTTGGACATGATTAAATTAAAGGAGATCCTTGAAGACAAGCACTGAGTCTTATTCACTGCTTTTCTAGTTTCTACTACTTTTCTTTACTATTTTACCTTTCAGCAAATATTACATTGATATTCAGTTTCTCATGTCCCAATAACTCAGCAATGGGAAAATAAGATTTTAAAAAATGTTCTATTTCCCTAAACAGTGAAACTACTTGTTTAGAAAATATTAGTGACCAAGTCTAAAGATAATTTTTGAGTTTTCAACCTTTCTGGAATATTCAGTCTGATCTCTTGAAATTCTCTTCTTTGGTGTCTGAGGAAAGACTGTTTTCTGACTCTATTGCTCTGATTTCTCTTTCTCTGCTTTCCATGTGTTCTTCTTCCTTTGATGTTCCACATATTCCGTTCTCTGCCCTCTATTCTTCTCATTCTCCACTTTCTTATTCTCGTGCATTACAAATGTAGTTCAATGCTGGCAACACTCATCTGTGTCTTTACCCAGACCCATCTCCAGAGCACTAAATTCAGCTAACTGACCACCTGCCACACATGTCTGTTGAATATCCAGGAGCATCTCAGTTTCCACACATCCAAAACCAAAGTAATTATTGTCTCCAAAAACATGCTCTCTGTTCTTCTCTTACATTTCATTTTCTACATCCATCTAGTAGCCCAAGTCAGGAACTTGGGAATTATATTCAATATGTACCTCTCCCTCTTCCACATCAATTCAATCATCAAAAACCTCACGATTCTACCCTGAAGGTTTTCTTCATTTTCACATTCACATAGTTAAACCACCATCATCTTGCCATCAGACTACAGAAATAATCTATAAACTTGTCTCCTTGTTTTTGCTTTTGTGTCCAATCTTTCTAAATATTAAAACTATTTATGTTGTTCTTCTGGTTTAAATCTTTAATAACACTCTACTGCCTAGAAGTTAATGTCCAAAGAACTTCAATATATACAAGGCCCTTTGGGAGCTTTCCCAGGTTTATCTTCTGGTATTTCTTCTTAATTACTCTTCCCAATCACATTTAATGGTGTGGTGGTGGGTAAGAGCATAGACTTGAGTTTTAATCTGTTATATCACATGCTAGATAGGCATACTTGATCAAATCATATATTAAGCAGAATATTTACAAAACCCTGCTGTGGAAGTTAAATGAGACAATATAAAGTGTCTGAAATATTGTAGTAGCTACATTAATGAAAAGGTTGCTATTATTATAATCATAAATTTTTGAACCAATGACAAAAAAACACTATTATCTCAATAGATGCAAAAAAAAAGGCCTTCAATAAAATTCAACATTCCTTCATGCTAAAAACACTCAATAAACTAGGTATTGATGGACCATCTCAAAATAATAAGAGCTATTTATGACAAACCCATGATAGCCAATATCATACTGAATGGGTAAAAGCTGGAAACATTCCCTTTGAAAACTGGCACAGGACAAGGATGCCCTCTCTCACCACTCCTAGTCAACATAGTATTGGTAGTTCGGGCCAGGGCAATCAGACAAGAGAAAGAAATAAGGGGTATTCAAATAGGAAGAGAAGAAATCAAATTGTCTCTATGTGCAGATGATATGATTGTATATTTAGAAAACTCTATCATTTTAACCCAAAAAACTACTTAAGCTGATAAGCAACTTTAGCAAAGTCTCAGGATACAAAATCAATGTGCAAAAGTCTCAGTCATTCTTTTATACCAATAAGACAAGCAGAGAGCCAAATCATGAGTGAACTTCCATTCACAATCACTACAAAGAGAATAAAATACCAAAGAATACAAATTATAAGGGATATAAAGGATCTCTTCAAGAAGAACTACAAACCACTGCTCAAGGAAAGAAGAGAGGACACAAACAAATGGAAACAAATTCCATGTTCATGGATAGGAAGAATCAATATCATGAAAATGGCCATACTGCCCAAAGTAATTTATAGATTCAATGTTATTCCCATAAAGCTACCATTGACTTTCTTTGCAGAATTAGAAAAAAACTGCTTTAAATATTATATGGAATCAAAAAAGAGCCTGTATAGCCAAGACAATCCTAACCAAAAGAACAAAGCTGGAGCCATCATACTACCTGACTTCAAACTATGCTACAAGGCAATAGTAACCAAAACAGTATGATACTGGTACCAAAACAGATATATACACCAATGTAACAAAACAGAGCCCTCAGAAATAACACCAGACATCTATAACCATCTGATCTTTGTCAAACCTGACAAAAACAAGCAATGGGGAAAGGATTCCCCTATTTAATAAATGGCGCTGGGCAAACTGGCTAGCCACATGCAGAAAACAGAAACTGGACCCCTTTCTTACACCTTATACAAAAATTAACTCATAATGAATTAAAGACTTAAATGTAAAACCCCAAACCATAAAAGCCTTAGAAGAAAACCTAGGCAATACCATTCAGGACATAGACATGGGAAAAGACTTCATGTCTAAAAGACCAAAAGCAATGGCAATGTAAGCCAAAATTAACAAATGGGATTAAACTAAAGAGCTTCTGCACAGCAGAAAAATTATCATCAGACTGAACAAGTAACCTACAGAATTGGAGAAAATTTTTGCAATCTACCCATCTGACAAAGGTCTAATATTTAGAATCTACAAGAAACTCAAATTTACAAGAAAAATACAAACAAATCCATCAAAATTGGGTGAAGGACATGAACAGACATTTCTCAAAAGAAGACATTTATGCAGCCAACGAACACATGGAAAAAAAGCTAATCATCATTGGTCATTAGAGAAATGCAAATCAAAACCACAATGAGATACCATCTCATGCCAGCTAGAATGGCGATTGTTAAAAAGTCAGGAAACAACAGATGCTGGTGAGGCTGAGGAGAAATAGGAACACTTTTACACTGTTGGTTGGAGTGTAAACTAGTTCAATCATTGTGGAAGACACTGTGGTGATTCCTCCAGGATCTAGAACCAGAAATACTATTTGACCCAGCAATTCCATTACTGGGCATATACCCAAAGGATTATAAATAATTCTATTATAAAGACACATGCACACCTATATTTATTGCAGCAATATTTATAATAGCAAAGACTTGGAACCAACACAAATGTCTATTAATGATAGACTGGATAAAGAAAATGTGGCACATATACACCATGGAACGAAGTCATAAAAAAGAATGAGTTCATGTCCTCTGCAAGGATGAGGATAAATCTGGAAGACATAATTCTAAGCAAACTAACACAGGAACAGAAAATCAAACACCACAAGCTCTCACTCATAAGTGGGAGTTGAACAATGAGAACACATGGACACAGGGAGAGGACCATCACACACCAGGGCCTGTTGGGGTGTGGGGGGCAAGGTGGGGAGAGCATTAGGACAAATACCTAATGCATACAGGGCTTAAAACCTAGTTTATGGGTTGATAGGTGCAGCAAACCACCACGGCAAATGTATACCTGTGTAACAAACCTGCACGTTCTGCATATGAGATCCAGAACTTAAAAAATAAAAAAGCAGCATTTTTGAATTTAAAAAAAGAAATTGTTACAAAACTTTTTATTCAGAGAATGATTTTCCATCTTGTAAGTATCATCTCTTCAGCTGATCTCTCCTCACTTAAGTGAGGGAACCACTTAAAATAGTAGAACACTATTTTAACCAGGATTATGTGACCATGCCCACATAATAGAAAAGCATGTTGATTAAAATTGAAAGAATTGTCAATGTTGTGATATCTGACATGAAATGTGGAGGAAGTAATGGCACACATGTCATTTAATTTCTGCTCCTGAGCATCTAGGGAATTTTCATCATCAATCAGTCTATTAGAGTAATGTCAAATATTATAAGGACAATATTAAACTTATCCACATTTTGAAATTATTCATTTAGTTCCTGCTCAATCTACACACATCAATGAATAAAACATTAAGAAACAGTAAACCTCATCAATTTATATTCTGTTGGTGGGAAAACAGATAATTAAATAAATAAGTTATGTAGAAAATGGTAAGAATAGTGCTATAGGAAAATATAAAGTAAGGAAGAGAGAATATGGAGTGCAAAAAGAAGAGGACAGCTTGAGGGGGAGAAGACCAGTGAAGAGCAGAGAAAGTTGAGAAAAAAATTGAAATAGGTTAACCCAGTTTATTTCACATGGTCCAAAAACTGTTTCCTCTGTATAGACTACTTCAAATAATTGGCATATTTCCTTACCAATATATAAGTTCAGAATATCTGCCAAATTCATTAAGTTGTAGTTCCTGAAAATCATCAGAAAAAAAAAAAAAAAAACCTTACCAGTATTTAATCTAGTAAAACTAGTACATTTCTGCAGTTGATTTTTGTCTCAACAACACAAATTCAGGTTTCATTACTTTTGGCAAATAAAGTACCATGAAACTTTATACCCCAAAATATGCCCACACACTCCAAAAGTTGAGAGATATACCAAGCTATTATTAATGGTTACCTATAAATAGGTAAAATTATAAAGTTTTTGTCTGTTTGCATGTTTTCTTTATGTAGGCATCCTTGGCTTTTTTAAAATTTTGGGTATATTACTTTTGCAGTTAACAAAAACAAAATAAAAGTTGTGTCTAATCTTTAAAACTAATAATGGTAATAGAACTCAAGTCAAAGGAAGATTCAGTGATTGCTGAGGTTTTTGAAAGGTTTTCTTTTTTTGGTTGCTTTTTAGTATGTGCAACAAAAACAAAAGAATACATGAAATTTTAGGTTCTTAAACCTCAGATTAAAATTTAAGCATATATTTAATAAAAAATTAAATAGATACATAACAAAAAATTCCACACAATTACCAAACTTACTTAGTTTTCATTTAGTTGTTCACAGTGGAAAAAATAAAAAACAGCAATTTTCTCACATGATTTCAAAATACAAGAATGAAGGTATTTCTGTTACGAGTTACTTTGCAAGAAGTCTTGAGTTTACATTTACTTTGGGAACTATAATGATATGGTTTGGCTCTGTGGCCCCACCCAAATCTCATCTCAAATTGTAATTCTCATTGTGTCCAGGGAGAGACCTGGTGGGAGGTGACTTGATCATGGGGGCAGTTTCCTCCATGATGTTCTCATGATAGTGAGGGAGTTCTCATGAGATCTGATGGTTTAAAAGTGGCAGTTACCCTTGCACTCTCTTTTCTGCCACCATGTAAGACGTGCCTTGCACCCCCTTCAGCTTCTACCATGATTATAATTGTCCTGAGGCTTTCCCAGCCATGTGGAACTGTAAGTCAATTAAACCTCCTTCATTTATAAATTATCCAGTCTCAGGTAGTATCTTTATAGCAGTGAGGGAACAGACTGATACATATAGCCATACAGAGTGTTCTTGGTTTTTTAATTTCTTTGCTTAGCCTTTGCATTTATAATGTGATGTGTGCACTATCCATGATGATGGTAAAGCAAAGCAGCAGAGTTGGCTTCCAAGTAAAATCATTTGGTTTGCCTTTTGCATTGACAGTCAGGAAGCTCAGAACAAATGTAATATATTTTATAATTCTCCCCATATAGTTATTTTTTTATTTCCTCTACATCTTTTCATCTCAATTTTTACTTTTATTTTGAACTGCCCTATTGAAAATTATTTTACTGTAAGCCATATAAAATCTGTTTGGAAATACTGGCGTAAATTATAAAGAGCATATTGTTGGATTACATGGCTTCATCTTTCTGGATGTAAACTTTATTTACTACCCATGAAAATCAACTTCCTGGATCAAACAAAAAAGATGATAAAATGGATCATAAGGTTTCTGGACATCAAGCATTTTTCACAAACTAATATTTCAATGAGTAATGTATAACTAAATCAGAAATAGATTTAATTTCCCTCAAAATTCACATCGCTTTAGATTGAGTCTAGCACATTATTTGCTGACTTTGCTAAACCCAGATAAAAAGGAAATTAGCTGAAGTTTTCTAAACCAACAAAATTACTGTTTTTCTGTTCCAACTGAAAAAGATCAAAATTAAGAAGTGTTATAATAGAACATATGAAGACCTCCGAGGAAGTAATAATAAAATGAACTCCTTTATTGTGGGTTTCCTTACTTCAGAGACCAAACTTGCATGTGAAAGCTCCTTCATAATACCTGTATGTAACCATAACCGAAGTTAAAATCCCATTCCATTCTTTTCTGGATTGCTGTGCCAACACAGCCTTGTGTTTTCTCTTGTACTATGGTAAGCTTAAATGCAAACAAAACAAAATAAAAAAAAAACCTGTGCATAATACAAGCTTATTCCCAGAATATTGGACAGCCTTTGAAATCAATCTTGGCATTTAATGAATTTCTGTCCCAATTTTATTAGTGATGTTGTAGAAAACAGGAAACAATTGAACACACTAAAGACATTTTTTCCCAATGACCACTTCTTGATTTTTAAAGAAAGAAAAATTAAGTATTTACATGTTTTCCCTTCAAGAAAATCTCTCAGAACCAGAAAAAAGCTGTCCTAAACAATGAATTTCTTTCCAATTTTACGACATTGTAAACCTTGTAAATAATTATTTCTTTTTGCCGTGATGTTTGCAATTCATCTCTAGCGTCTATGCTAGACTCTATCATGAATTACTGTGTATGAGTCTTTGCAGTTTAACTTTTGTACAATTTACTCTTTTGAACACTATTTAGTAACATCCTTTAGCCACATCTCATATGCTAAATTATCGTTTTTAAACCTCCAGTCCAATAACTGTTTTCACCTCTCTCAGTGTCATTTCCTACAAATTAACAAGTTATCTTTGGCCAGCAAAATTATTTGGGTTTCTGCAGTGAATTTGTCCAACTGTAGTCTTTCCAAAATTATTTTCATATGATATTGAATTTTGTATATATCTTATAAAAAAGTTCAAAATTGAAAATTAAAGGTGTTTATGGTATGGATAAGAAGTGGATAGTCCATAAACAATACAAATTGAGAAAGGTAAAAACTAAGTACAGTAAAACATTAAATCAGCCCTAATACCATACTCAATGTTTTGGTGTACTAGATATTCAATTATGAAATAAAAGAACAGAATTTTAAAATGTGAAATATTAGGAATGTATTATCTAATACTTGAGATTAAAAGTCAAGGAAGACTTTCTTTATTATAAGTCTTTGGGTCACTTTGCAATACAGCTTTTATAAACACTTTATAGTAACTTTATTCCTCTTAATTCATCTAGTTTGCTTTTCTCTTTTGTGGGCTATTGAGCTTACTTGATGCTATATTAAGTTTCCTCATCCTTTTTGGAATGAAGAGAAATATACAATTTTCAAGTAAATGTTTATTGAACAAATGACAGCTCACTTACTGTTGTTTAAAGTACTGAGGAAAGTTAATTGCATTTGTTCTGCTCTTTGAGTAGTGTGTTGTGATAGGTTATGGACTAGAGCCAGACGATTTAGGTAAGAAGTTATGGGCAGGCCACTTAATCCCACTGAATTTCTCTTTCCTTTTTTGTAAAAACGGGGATAATACTACCTACCCAGGTATGTGCATTAGGTGAAATAGCCTGCATTTGGCGTATAGTAGTTATTCAGCAAGTGTTAGCTACTATGCTGAGGACCTTGTGTAACTTACTGCTCTGTGTTGTAAGTTTTGCTTTAGCTACTGTGTGTGCATGTGTGTGTGTGTGTGTGTGTGTGTGTGTCTGTGTATGCATATATGTACATACTGTATATATAATTATACAAAACATCTGATTTCACTGTTAACTTTTATTAATAAAATAAAGAAACTTACATTTTTGTGGTTAATCCTCTCACAAAGACCCCTTCAGAATTTCATATAAAAGAAATTGGGAGTAAACTATTAATACTTTGACTCATGTAAATGATTTACCCACAATTAGGGAGTCACCTGGTTGCCTGTCATTCTAAAAAACACATGATACTATATTGGTAGAGATAAAATAATTTTGCAAAGGAAAATACAAGAATTGGTCTCTTCACAAATACCTAGAAAGCCATGAAAAACAGCCTGCCTAAGGACAGGAGGCATGCCTGTTAGTCTCTAGTGACTCCCTGTGGCAGAGCCAATAAAGGAGCGCCGAGCTTGCCGGAGGAGCAGCAGGCAGTGCTCTCTGAGAATGTCATTACAAGGACCCAAGCAAGTGGAATGGGATTAACATGTTTCAAAAAGCAGGATAAAAGTGCTCCTTCTCCAAGGAAAAAGTCTCAATTTTCTTTAATTACTGACACTTATCTCACCTTGCAAGCTCTAATTATGTAAAGCAAATGTTTTGGTGGTTCTCTTTTAATGGTGCTATTTTGGAACAGGACAACCATTAAAATAATTTATAACTGGAAATTGTCTCTGTCAGGAAGACTCCTCTAATCCAACGCATATTCCATCAGACAAGAAACAAAGCCAACAAAGGAAAGCATTTTTAACTTTCCAATCTCCTTTTTCATTTAATGTACCAAGCATGTTTGATTAATAAGATAAAGAAACATATTAGAATAGAACTGTTCTTGAGAATACTATTGTATATGATTTTAAGAAATGCTTTAGTATGCTGCATGTAATATGGAGTCCAATCCCAAAGTCACTGGACTGCCTTCTAAGGAAGGTAGACCCAACTAATTTCAGGGTTTTGTTTTTGGTGTTTGTTTTGTGAAGCACAAAGATAAGCATGACATTCAAATTTGGCTCACATAATAGAACTGCATTAGTTCTATTACAACTTCTATCAGAGTGTAACAGAGATTGATAGAGAGTGGTGACAGGCACGGCGGAGGTGGGGGGCATTCAAAGACAGTCAGTCTGAAGGAGATTATGAAGCTATTTGCTATAGCACATATAATATAGAGATTCATCTTGCTTTCTCTATGAAGTCTCCAGAAATTTCTAAATGACTTTCTTATATTTAATACACATGGGTTCTTTTAGGATAGTGAAAAAAGCAGATGAGCTAGCCACAGACCTATGCTATTCCTAATGATAACACATGAAAGTCTCAAACTATTTTAACACATCCACATTACAGTGTAGTGGTTAAGAGTGGATTATTTTATCTGCCTGGGTCCAAATCCAAATTCTACTTCTTAGTAGTTCTATGCACTTGGGCAAGTTACTTAAACTCAACTCCAGATTCCTCAGCTGTGATATAGGAATAATAATGATCAAAAAAATTTCTACCTAACAGTTATGATATTTGAGATGATTCACATGAGGCACTTAGCATAGTGTCTGGCTATCACTAGATAGTGACGACTGTTATCATCATTATAATAAGTACAGAACATTCAAACTTTTACTTGCATACCTTTGTTCATATTATTTCATCCATTGGGTGTGCCCTTTTCCCACCTCTCTGTAGGGAGAAATCCAGTTATCCTTCAATATTCAAGTTATTCATGCTCTTTTACTTGAAGATGCCTGTAACCTATCCTTTCCCCACACCCAAAACACTTCTGTACTTTTACAGTGTGTGTATTGGTAGTGTGTTAGTTTCTGTTCTTCCCCAATAGTTTATGGCTCTTTTTAGAGCACATATTACATAGTTAACAACAGTTGACAATGTAGCACGAAGTTAATGATTAATAAATCTTGGTCAACAGGAATGAACTGACTTACTAAAATAAACTTATTTACTTTCCTGATAGATAATCAGCATAGGGGGATAAAAATTTGTCAAAATATTAGTGGGAATTGTTTTTACTCTCTCTCCATTTCCCTCTTCTACCATCAGACATTTACGAGACATCTCTTATATGTCAAGCATTAGGTTTTGAATCCCAAGGTCAGTAAGAAATGGTCTTATTCTTAAGGAGCTCACATTATGGATAGGGAAATAGACCCAGACATAAATAATTACAAGGTAAACTGAGTTTCAGGATATTGTGGAATGTTTTACAGTTTTGAGTGGTTTAAGAAATTTAGAAAAGTTTTCCTAAAAGGTTTGCTTGTAAATGTTAGAAAGGAGATTCTCACGGATGTTGATGTATTTATAGAAAAATGCCAGATAAAGCAATTTTTAAAAGATGCTAGAGCATATATAAGCTCTCTAGAACTTTCAATTTTAGATGGACAGGAAATTAAAGGCAGGGATTATTAAAAGACTTGTTCAAGTTTGCTAAAGGCAAGATAAGGATCAGAACTCGTACATGCTTACTTTGCTTAGGGTTCTCTTCAACACATCCTTCTGCCTCTGTTACATAGCAATAGTTGTTGAGATTCTATCTTATGACCAGATTAGTAATATGCTATTTTAGCTAAGATACAGATTTTTGTAAGGCAGAGATAATGTCTACAGAGGATATGGGACATTTTGGCTTTCCAATATTTGTTCCTTCTTCTTAACCACATCCTAATTTTCTTTGCGGAATTATCTCCATTTCCTTTGCTTTAACTCTTGGCGGGACAGTAAATAGAGTTGCCTTCTCCTCTCCCACCAAAGGGGACTTGGGTCCTTCTCTACAGCTTTTTTCCTGTGGTCCAGATAAGATGTGAAGCACAATGTAGCAGTCAGAGTTCTCCAGAGAAATAGAGCCAATGGGAGATTGATACCTAGATACCTACATAGATAGATATACACACATTCATTTATCTATCTAGGGAGGGAGGGAGGGAGAGAGAAAGAGAGAAAGGCAGGGGGGAATAGGTTCATGGAATTGTGGGCACTAGCAAGTCTGAAATGCATAGGGCAAGCTAGGATGCTGGAGATCTGAGTAAAAGTTGATGCTACAGTTTTGAGTCTAAAGGCTGAAAGCTTAGGCAGAATTTCTATGTTGCAGTCTAAAGGAAGTATTACTTCCTCCACAATTGTTCTCATTTTTGCTCTTAAGACCTTCAACTGATTGGATAATTCCCACCCACATTAAGGACTTTAATCTACTTCACTTAAAGGCAACGGATTATAAATGTAAATCACATTTACAAAACATATCTTCAGCCACATCTAGACTAGTGTTTGACTAAGCAACTATTACTATGGTCTAACCTAGTTGACACATAAAGTTAACTATCACAGGTAAGCATGTGGCCTCAATACTAACCAGACCATTTCTTCTAGTGTCTGAATTCTTCAAAGTGATTCCATGACGGAAGAAATTATTAGAGGACATTTGTTCTAGAGCAGTAGTCAGGTAAAAATGTATCAGGGATAAATGTTCCAGGGATCATCTTCTTTTGGGAATCACCACCATTCTCTATGTTTCAAGCCTGGGTCCCCCAGCCTTCCCTGTGACCTACAAGCATCTCCATATTCCTCCATTAATTTTCATTTATCCTAAAGTAAGCCAATCAGATTGTATGGCTTGCAGGTCAAGAAACTTCCAATAGCAACTTTTTTTCTTCTTCTTTTTTAGACTAATCAAGTGTACTAGTAAGAACAGGGGAAAGGGCAGAACAAGAAGTTTGATCTGTAACTGACCAACCAATCAACTGAGATAACTTACTACCTTCAGACCAGCCTAGAAACTTTTTGAGTATTTGATTTGGGATGAGGCCTTGGTTTCAACTTCTTTTATACTTCCTTTTTTTCTAGAGTTGGAGTCTCACTCTGTTCCCTAAGCTGGAATGCAGTGGTACCATCATGACTCACTGCAGCCTCAACCTCCTCGGCTGAAAGAGAGCTTCCTGCCTCAACCTCCCAAGTAGCTGAAATCACAGGCTCATGCCACCATACCCAGCCTTTTTTTTTTTTCAAAGGCATGGGGTCTCACTGTGTTGACCAGAGTGATCTCAAACTTCTAGCCTCAAACAATCCTCCTGCCTTGGCCTCCCAAAGTGCTAGGATTACAGGTGTGAGCCATCACACCTGACCTCTACTGTTTTTAAAAATAAATGGTTCTAAATAACAAGAGAAAGAACTACAATGTTAATTTACTAAGCAGTTTACATGTATTTGGTTGTTTACTCATTAAAATCATCCTGTGAACTACTAGTACATAGTATTATTTCCATTTTAAATATAAGAAAGTCAAAGCTCAGGGAGATGAAGTAACTTACTCAGCATTACACAGCTGGGAAGTAGCAGAGCTGCAATGCCCAGACAGTTCAGGATGACTCCCACATTCATCTCCTAAACCATCTCAGATGTTCTAAATTGTTTATACTGTAGCTCTTTTGTGTGAAAAAATAATTTTATAAGACATGTATAAAATATCATTTATATATATCTTATAAATAAATATATATTATACATAGGTTCTTGGGTGGATACTCAAAAGGAATAATTGAGGAGAAAGTAGTTAAAAAAAAAAAAACACCAAAAGAGAATAAAATATCCAGGGACTGGCAACAATAGGAAGCCATGAATACCTTAGACCCCAAAAGAGAATGCTCCATCTTCTCTTGCTTCCCATATTTTGATCTGCTGCAAGTGCCTTCTATTGACAAAATCCAACCAGAAGCCAAAGGGCAAGGGAATGTAGGTATTAGAGTCTGTAAATATTAGACTCCCTGGCTACAGAGGAAAGTGTGAAAGGTCAGAAAATGGATTCAGAGAGGCACCCAGAAACTAACCGGGATACTTTCTTAATACAATGCAGTGTTTCTTGAGAACTGTCATGATCCTCATTAAATCAAACTTCATTATGACCTCCCATTGTTAACACAAGTAGAGACTACAGAAACTTCCCTAAAACTTCCCTTCTCACGCACAGCATGGCAAATATCCCACATCTTGATGCATAGCATCAGAACACCCCTGCAAGACTTGCTATGCTATTATGAAACAGTTCAGCCAGCAGCAATAATCCCCAGCCTCCCAACATAAATGAGTCTGTGTCGGAGAATGGAGGAGAGTTGTCAGGGTGCGTGCACCCTTCAACCCACTGACATCAAACCAAGTGAGAGGACTGGCAATCAAGCCACTCAAAGAACATGACACAGGCCCCTGAAGGTAGGGGATCCTAAGGTCTTCTATTTTGACTCCTGAAAACATCTGAAGGGACTTAAAAGGCTCTGCCTAGAGATGCATCTAATGCAGCAGTAGGAAGAGAAAAGGGGTACATAGGAGGAAACTGTACTGCCTCCTGGGCAGGGAAAGAGGACAGAGTTTTGCCTTGGGCCAGGTGGACCTGTGGAAAGAATCATCTGGGACAACTTTGAATCCCATTCCAGAGCACTGCCTGGAGGGCCTCTGAGACTCAAAAAGTTACTGTGTCGGATAGACTTGGAAGTTGGAGGTTGAGAGCTCAGTAGGATGAGCCAGAGGAGATGGCTGTCCACAATGATCAAATGTGCATTCCCCACAGCCAGAAAGAAATCACTGCTCTACCACACCACATCAGCCACTGAAAGTTGTTTTCCTTTTACCTGAATCCTCTCCCCAACCCACTCCCCAGTCCTGATATCAAGGCTAAGAAAAAGCAGCTAGCAATAAGGTCCGAGGTAGGTCAGGAAGACGACAGGAGAGGCTGATCCCATTTCTCACTACAGGTGTCCAGGAGTAAGCTGGGGCTAAGGAGGAATTTTGCACTGGATTTGGAGTTATTACAATGAATTGGACATTTTAATTACTAAGATAAAATTTTTCTTTTGACTGAAAGTAACAGGAATGGGTTTTGGGTTAGTTGGTTTGTTTTTTAAAGACAGGGTCTCTTGCTCAGACTGAAAAGCAGCAGCAAGATCAGAGCTTACTGCAGCCTCAAACTCCTGAGCTCAAGCGACCATCTTGCCTCAACCCTAAGTAGCTGGGACGACAGGCGCATGCCACCACACCCAGCTAATTTTTTAATTTTTGTAGAGACAGGGTCTTGCCATATTGCCCAGGCTAGTCTTGAATTCCTGGGCTCAAACAATCCTCCCACCTTGGCCTCCCAAATTGCTGGGATTACAGGTGCGAGCCACTGCAATTGTCCCAGGAGTGTTTTTTTATTAGGTAAGAGTGAGTGGAAAATTCACTGTAAATGATGGAGGATTTTAACCTAGAGGGAAGATATCAACAGAAATAAGCTTAAGGGGAGTAGTGAGACTGAATAAAGCTGTTTCTTGGCTTATACTCTCTCAAGTTCAGCCCACTCAAAAAAAGTTATTTTTGGAATACAATTACTTTTTATCTTGCCTCTTTCAAATAAAAAGGCAATGATGGTTGTGCAGCTATACCACTGTCTTCATACTGCATCATACCATCCTCTGCAGAATTAATTATTAAATCAAATATTAAAAGAACTTTTCTGTCCAGGCATGGTGGCTCATGCCTGAAATCCCAGTACTTCAGGAGACTGAGGCAGGTGGACCACTTGAGGTCAGGAGTTTGAGACCAGCCTGGTCAATATGGTGAAACCCCATCTCTACTAAAAATGCAAAAGTTATCCAGGTGTGGTGGCACATGCTTGCAATCCCAGCTACTTGGGAGGCTGAGGCATGAGAATTGCTTAAACTCAGAAGGCAGAGGCTGCAGTAAGCCAAGATTGCACCACTGCACTCCAGCCTAGGTGACAGAAAGAGACTCTGTCTCAAAAAAAAAAAAAAAAAAAAAAGAACTTTACCAAGTGATTTTCTTACCTCCCAAATGTCATTTTCTTCTTTATTGAATTTGACCAGTTAAATTCTAAAATCCATTATTGTTGGGAAAAACAGCAAAGGAGAAAGAACTTAAAGAGTGCCTACATAAATTGGTTATGAGTAACATTAAACAAGGAACAATAAACTGCGGAAGGAAGCCGGAGGCCTCTGAGGAGAAAGACCTCTTCATGTCTCATGTTCCAGTGCACAGTGACCTAGGCTCTGTTACCATAAACATTGTGCTCAAGGATGTAAAACTGCTTCGTAGCACTATGGCATAGCCAGACTTGTAGGCTCCTTGTAAGGTCTGTGTTCCATCAGCTGTATGTAGATAATAAGCTAAAGATAACCACATGTTCTTGTTTTGTGAAACTCCCAAACCACCACTGTTATCAATCCTTAGGATGACACACCAGTTCCGGCTCACTGATTCACTCCATCACTCTACCCTTACCCTATAGATCAAAGTGATTGTAATCAATAAATAGGGTGGATGATCAGAGCTCAGGACCTTCACTGCCTCCACCAGAGTAATAAAGTGATGGCCCCCTGGTCCCACTGTCTCTCTTAATCTGCCTTTTTCTCATTCCTTTGTCACCACCAAACTTGGGGTACCCACAGGTGATGTAGGGCTGGCTCCCTACATTCTGGTGCCCAGTGTGGGGCTCATGGATCCCTACATTCTGGCACTGAGTGGGGCTCATGGATTCCCTACACATTACTTGTATATTACCTATGCAATGACCCTGCACCCTAATCACCTCCTTGTCAACTTGCACCTGTTCAGCTGGCTTTTATTAAAATTATCTATGGAGGATTATTTCTTTTTATATTAAGAATTTCTCATAGGACAATTTGGATATAGGATGATTTTCTACTCTTAAAAAAAGTAGCAAAAGCCAATCACATTTTATTTCACTTTTTTCTCAAAATCCTTTTAATATTTGACCTTAAACAAAATATGAAGGATGAGCTACATTAAGCAGCTTATTTCTAATGTTTTATTTATATAACCTGAGTTATTCTAGGCTTCCCCAGATTGTGGGAACAGATGGGCTGACAATAACAGCAAAAAGCCAAATTTTGCTAATGTTTCATTCCTCATCCCCCAACTTACTGAGACAAGACACTCAGGGTCACTCTTATGTAGAACACTCACTCCCCTCACTCTGCTTTCAGTAAGTGTTTCCAAGAATCCCCAGATACTCATGCGCATCCTTCCTGTCAATCATACTGAGCACCCAGTATGAACCACCATGTGCCTTTGCTTGGTGGCACCTGCTGTGTACTACCAAATCTGCTGGGTACTTGCCATTTTTCACAGGCATTCATTGGTCACCAGAATATTTGTTCAGCACCCACAATTTGCCAATGTACATCTGCTACATTTGGCCATGTTCTTGGGCACAACTATCTCCTACCCCTATTGAGTCACTGAAACTTCTTAAGATGTCAGAACAACACAATTTTCTGTTTAGAATAAAAGATAATGCCACTCTACCCTTATGTTAAATTCTATTAAAGGGTCTCTACACAGTGCTGCTGCTATGATCCATATTTACCATTTGAAATAAACTTGTTTCAGTTAAAGTATGATTTTGTACCATGCACAGGAGACTGTGTAAGGATATACAATTTGTGCCCAGATGAAGAGTTGAGCAGGGGCAGTTAGTCAATGTACTGCTGGGCAAGCCATTGGTGAGAGGCTGTATCTCCTTGGAAGATGAGGAGACTTTTTCTTTCCTCAAGGGATACATCACCTTGCTGAGCCAGAATCTTGTGCTCCTAGGGCTGCATCTGTCCAAAGGGGCCATCTTTTTCTGGTTTGCACAACAGTGCTACAAGGGGTGGCAGCAGGCTGAGGCACACACATTCATTTAGTAGGCCTGGGGTGAGGACCCAAATCAAGTGATAGGCCCCATGTTGTATTTAGAATGGTGCTTCTCTCTATTCATTCACCACCAAGAACCAAGAACTAAGACTTTCTTACTTCATCAAATATATTCTGTACATCTTCATCTTTCCTCAACAAATTTTTGCAGAAGGCTCCTAGGTCCTCACTGCAAAGGTGCTTCTAAAAAGCTCTCTTACCTAATACACCAAATATGATCAAATGTAGATAGTATTCCTTAGACTGAAGCTAGACTCCTACTATCATTAAATAGTTCTGTACAGTGTCTGAATGCTTGATATGATTTTTCAGGAAATCTTTTCTGCAACAATATTTTATATTTCGAGGAATACCTTGTTCCATAAACTGAAGTAAATTAACTATACCTCCAGGGTTCACATTCACCTTGGGCTGCACTGTCCTGCCCTTAAGATGTGCAAGGTCTCAACGGAGCAATCATAGCAAGCATGGAGATACAGCGTGTTTCTGCACAGATCTTTAAGTGACATTTGCAGACCTGAGAAGGACTTTTATTTAGTCAAACAAGTACTAGAGATAACATCAGAAGATGTGAGTTCTAATCCTATTATTTCCACTGGCTCTGGCCACAGTTCAATTTTCTAGGCCACAAAATGATGGCAAAATCAATTCCACTTATTTTACATGATTGTTATGAGTATCAAATGAAAAGAACTGAGGAATCATAAAAGCACTAGAAAAATGTAAGTCATCATGATCTGCTAGCCACAAAGACCTAGAAATATTTTTAGAATGAAAAACTCTATATAACGATGCCTATTTAAATGTGATATTTTAAAAACACCTAAATAGAAAATATATTTTTCCCTTTTATCACATTTTCAAGTACTTTTACTGCCTCTTAAATTTCAAAGTATAATTATTCCTTTTATTACAAATTATTATTTAACTTGCTAATGTCATCAATCATTTATATGCATACCTCCTCCCCCAACCTCATGATATATGTGGAAGGAGCACTGGACAGGGAGTGTGGAACTCTGCACCTATTTCTTACTGGCTGTTGAATTTGAGCAGGCTGTGTCTCTTCAAATATTTCTTTCTGGATCCTATGATTTTAAGAATTTAAATAAATGGAAGCAATCTAACTATTGGGACGCAGTCTTGCCTGCAGATAGAACACTATATTCCCCTAAGAAAACCTCGGTTCTTTCCTGGTATCTGCTATAGGTGGTTAGTGAAACTAAACAGACAGAAATTGTTCTGGAACAGAGATGCTTTAGTAGTTGAAAGAAAGCAGAGCATAAGCAGGCTACTCTGAGAAACAAATAAGCTAACTGCATTGGATGTGGTAGTCAAGTAGGGTTTGTTACTGAAAAACTAAAACAGAGAGGGCTACAGAAGAATCACAGACAGGCTAAGTGGCAGAATATGCCTCTTTTACATCTGCATTTTAAAAATCTTTATCCCATTTATCTACTCATGTATGAAAATAATTCTTGCTCGTGTGTAAATCTTTTCGTATTTTTTTAAATATAGCTCTGAACTTTCAAAAAGTCAAAGCAAAACTGAAAACAATGGACTACATCACCATCATCATTTTCTAAAAGAAGTATTAACAATTTGACTGGGCTGGACATGGTGGCTTATGTAGGTAACACTCTCCATGGGCACCGAGGAAGGAGAACTGTGCAGACCCCAGGCACAATTAGTGCCAGAAGTATAACTCACTGCTTACTTACATCTAGCTTATATATATAAAATCATAACTTAGTCCCATATAATCTTTCTATATAATCATAAAGTAACTTACTGCTTACTATACTAGCTTACATATATAATCATACTTAGTCCCATATAATCGTTCTATATAATCATATAGGTATTGTAGTCGGAGCTGTACTGACACATTTATTGCTGATTTATAGAATCCTTCTATATGACCATATAGTAGTTTGTAGTAGGAGGAATGCCTAGAGCAGTCACAAAGCAGAAGGAGTACATGGGAAAACCGCCAGACCAGGACAACAACCAAAGACCCAGGCAGTGGTGTCCCTGCCTGAAAGGGCATACACTGTATGGCAGGATTGGAGCAAGAGCCTCTCCTCTTTATAAAGGAGTTGTAGTACCTTGCATCCAGTTCCTGTGGAAAGTAGGCCTCAGGCCTGAGATCCTGGAAATAACTGAGGGAGAAGAAGCCCTCTGGTGTGACCAGTCACCGGGGCTGTACACCTTGTCAGTCTTTTCTCACTTCTGTGCCAGCTCAAATCATCTTCCCATAAATATCTTAAGAGAAGAGCACAAGTCTGTCAGCTCCCACTGCATTGGCTTACAGTATCCTTCTATTAGAAATCCTTTGAAGTCTCCAGCCCCCAGATAAGAAGTGTTGCGCACGACACCTGTTGCACACAGCCCACTTCCTTGCCTCTGTGACCTAATAGGGGTGGACCCCTTTTCTGCACACAACCCTCTACTGCTGCGCATGGCCCACCTCTCTTTCCAGGTGACATAATGGGGTGACCCCCTCGCTTGTGACTCACGTGATTATGTATGCCCTATCACTAAGCCTATAGATGATGACCTCATTTATGACCCTTCCCTCTGCCTGTACCTAACAAATAGGGACGCTACTTCGTGTCCGGGGCCTCGCCTGTCTCCGATCATTCTTCAGTGTCCTGTCTCTTTACTTCTCGGATCCTGCACTTCAGCACAGCATAAGGGACACCCCACAACCCTGTGGGGCCCAACAGCCCTACAGGCTCATGCCTGTAATCCCAGCACTTTGGGAGGCTGAGGTGAGCAGATCACCTGAGGTCGGGAGTTTGAGACCAGCCTGACCAACATGGTGAAATCCCATCTCGACTAAAAATACAAAATTGGCCAGGCATGGTGACACATGCCTGTAATTCCAGCTACTCGGAAGGCTGAGGGAGGAGAATTGCTTGAACCTGGGAGGGGGAGGTGGTGCTGAGCCAAGATCGTGCCATTGCACTCCAGCCTTGTTAACCCCAATGAGAGCGAAACTCCGCCTCAAAAAAACAAACAAAACAATTTGACTGCACAGACATATTTCACTTACAGGACCAACGTCTAAGGGAAATAATGTTAAGAATGTAGCCTTGAAAAAAGCTAATGGGTTAACACAAATATGTGAAAAGTATTAAAAGTAATTTCCTAGTCTGTTAACTATCAGAAGTTCTATTGGAGAACCAGTGAATTGTGTCAAAGCATAAAAATAGGAAAGGCTTCTTTGAGTCACTTTTAAATTTCATACTGTTTTTCCTTCACAATTCACCATGGCATTTTAAAATGATGCACACGCTGATTCCTGGGATTTTTGTTTTATTTTTTAGGATATCTAGTGAGACTTCTTGAAATTTTTTATAAATTCACGTTATAAGAAAACACAGGGAAGTCCCACGAATCTTTCATCCTACCTCCCCCAGTATGGACATCTTGCATAACTATTGCACAGTAACAAAAGCAGGGATTTGACATCAGTATTAATCCACAAAGCCTATTCAGATGTCACTAGTTATACATACACTCATTTGTATATGTGTGTATGTTTGTAGTCCTATGAAATTTTATCACACGTGTAGCTTTGTGCAACTGCCACCACAATCAAAATACAGAACTATTTCATAACCCCAACGCTCCCTCTTGCTACCATTTTATAGCCACACGCTTCGTACTAAATCCTTCATCATTACTTTGTTCTCTATCTCTATAATTATTTATTTCAAGAACGTCGTAATTCATTTACCTTTACGTGAATAGTTTGCACATGCATTTCTGTATGGATGTTATATATCAATAAAATGTTAAATGTTAATAAAGAGAATTTAATAAAAACAATCATTCATGATTGGCTTTTTTGCATTCAGAATAATTTGCTTGAGGTCCAATTCAAGTTGTGTTTATCTAACTGGGTTGTTAAAATCTAAAAGAAGTCATTATTCTTCCACATGTCTCATTTGAAAGTCAATCCATGAAACTCTAAATATTCATCCTCATTTGGTGTGAAAGAAAAACTGATTTACTTTCAAGTGAGGCGAGTATTTTCAGTAGGATCTCCTACTATTTTTGTCTTAATAGTGTTTCTTTGTTCAGATAATTATGTTCAGAACATATGACTAAGAACAAAAAGATCTTGTTCTTCCATCATTCTTCTAGATTAATTGGTCCCATACATCTTAAATTATACTTCATTAGAGCATTCTAATAAAATTATTACCAAAAAAATATGCTTCCTAAGGAAAATAGAGATTATTTTACAAATATTTTATCTCCAGTTAATGTAGCCATGATGGGTAGCAATATTATTAAATTAGTTTATGGCAGAATAGATAATTGTTAATCTCTTAAAGGAAAATGCCCTGAATAGTTAAAAAGGGCAAAGAGAAGAAATAAAAGTGCACTCCCAATCTCTTAAGTTCACTTCATTTTCTTACTTTAACTAAAATATGGCCTTTCCCTGAGAACTGTTTTCTCTGAAACTGAAAATATCTTGCTTCTGCAATTTTGTCCCCCTCATCCCTCCAAGGAATTGTTCATTTTCCCTCTACTTGATCATTTCCATCAATATACATACTTGTAATATCTCCCTTGTTTTAAGAAACCTTAATTCCACTTTCCCCTCCGTCTCTTACCCTTATTCTCTGCTCTCTCTTACAGCAAAACTCCTTCAAAACATCTCTACTTATTGTCTTCAATTCCTCTTTTTGAATCTACTAGGGTTTTATGCCCACCACTCCACTAAAACTGCTCTGATCAAAGCAACAATGTACTCTCATTTCTTAATTGAATTCTCAGACCTAAACTTAATTGACCTATTAGTTACATTTGACAAAACTGATCACTCCCTCCTCCTTGAAGTCCTGTCTTCAGATGTCTATGCCCTCCTGGTTGTTCTCCTGTCTCCTGAAAGTTTCTTTGTTTTCCTTACTTCAACTATCTGGCTTTCTCTTCACTCACTTCCTAGGGAATCTCATCCAGTCTCATGACTTTAGGTACCATTTATATGCTGACCACTCTTCTAATTCTGTAGCCTAGCTGTCTCCCTGAACTCCAGACTCATACAATGTAGTGTCTGGCCAACCTCTTATTTTGGATGTTTCATAGTTATTTGGATATCTCATCCAAAGAGATATTTTTGGAGATGTCCAAAAATTAAATCCCAATTTGCCCTTCCAAAGCCTCTTCCTCACATAGGTTTTTCTCCTTAGTGAAATAGTTCCTGATTCATCAAGTTCTCTCCCCACATCCTACCTGTTAACAAATCTTTCAACTCTAGCTGCAGAATAGGTGCAGGATTTGACCATTCTGCACTCTTCCCCTACTACCAGCACTCTGGTTCTCAAGCTACCATAACTCAGTTGGATTACAGCAACAGCCTTTAGATTTATCTTCTTACTTCTATCATCACCTGTCTCACAGTCTATTCACCAAAACACAGCCACAATTATCCTTTTAAAATTAAATCAGATTATCTCACTCCCCTGTTCAAAACCCTCAGTGCATTTCCTGCTCACTCAGGGTAAAAGCCAAACACCTTACAATGTTCTACAAGGTCTTACATTCTCTACCTCTCACTACACCCATTATAAATGAAATCTCTCATTTCACCCATTATTCTCCCTCTTTTACATTCTCTTCTTGCTACTCTAGTCTCGCTGCTTCTTGAACATGGTGAGTACACAAGGCCTTTAATCCTGTTATTTTCCTGCCTGGACAGATCCTCCAAGTTACCCTCGACTCCCTCCCTCACTTCCTGAGTCTCTCCTCAGATGTAACTTATCATTGGCCCTAACTAGCTATTCATCTCATTCTGCCTCATTTATCCCTGTAGACTTTATCACTTTCAGATATGCCATTATTTGTTTATTTAATATCACCACCACCACCAGAATATAATCTAAATAAGAGGAGAGTCTTTGTATACAGCATCTTGAACAGTGCCTCACACAAAGTAGGTACTCAATAAGAATTCTTAGGAAATATCTCTGATACAAAATACAGTTATACTAATTATTTTAAAAATGAAAACATATGTTTTGTTGTTTTGAATTAGGTTTCTAATGGAAAGAGTTGTACTTTCTTTTAATTTTTGAGCATCTAAAAGCTTTAACATTATATGTATTGATGATACTCAAGGAAACTTATTTTGGCATTGACCTCAACCCAAACAGTAGAAGAAAAGATATTTACATCTCAGATTTTTAAAACAAGTTTTTCATGAAACAATTTGACTCACATGAAAATTGCTAAGTAGTACAAAGAACTTCCATGTGTCTTCCACTAGATTCACAACATTTTTATATTATACAAGTACAATGTTTCCACATTTGTTCTATTGTCCTCTCTCGTGTTGTAGGGTCCCCAGTTTTCCCCCAACTTTCTTTCTGTATTCTGACCAAAAATCGTGAAGTGCCTTGACCACTCTCTGACCCAGCCAGCTGCAGGCCTTTCCAAGCAGGCTTCAACCCAAACTAGGGCCTTAAACATTCCCAGGTATTTAAGACATTGCCCAAAACACTGAAGCAAACTCTCCCTGCCCTGAGACAAATTCCTTAAAATCTTAAACAAACTTCATACTCTGACCCCCTCACTGGAGACATACTTAGCTAGAACACCTCTTTTCTCTGTCATGAGGATTGCTGCAGCACTCTGTAAGTAACTTCCCCTAATAAATGCTTTGGCCTGATCTCCCCAGCATTTAGTGCTTCTTTCTTTGGAATTCCAACCAGCCCAAAACACACACATATACAAGGGAGTAAGTTGCAGACATCATGCCCTTTTATTCCTGAATATTTCAGTGTAATACTGATTTCTTAATATCTACTAATTTCAAGTGGAAATAATCTAAAATACCATTAATTAACATGAAATATAAGCCCACAATACAATTCTTTCTGATTGCATTAAGATTAAAATAATGCATATACTAAGTTCTTAGTTGCTTATTAAGTATGTTCTTTATTCCTCTCATAAAAGAACAGACAAACATCTAGTAGCATAACTTGGTGAGCTTGGGCAAATAATAACACGTCCTATAGAAAAAGTAGCTTGAATTGGAGCTATTGGTCTTGTGTATTAATAATATTGCTACCAGAAAATCTAACGCAGATTTAATGTGATTGTCATGCAGGACCCCTATTAACTTCCACAGGGATAATACCAGGTTTCAAAGGCCAAAGAAGAGACCCAGATCCAGCAAATGAGACATGGGGTTTCATTTGAGAGAACTCACATACCAGGGCAGTCCAGTGGCAGCAGTCTGAACAGGAGAACCATCACTGCTTATAAAAAAGCACGCAGTTTATACAGCACTTTCAGTTAGCAACTGCTCCCCACCAGCCAGCAACTTCCATGTGACAAGACTTATTGCGTCAGTTAAGTGATTGCTTTCAGGTGTGACTGTTACACAGGGTCATTCTCAGGTATGCTTAATTAAGTGATTGCTGTCACGTAAGTCTACCATACAGCGAGAGAGGCAATAGGAGATTATCACAAAGCTCTCAGAATAAAACAAACAAACAAAAAACCAGTGCAACAACAAATCCTCATAGCAATTCCCAGGTAAAGGAGATTATGTAGAGTGAGGGGAAAAGGGAGTGAAAAATGGAGGAAGAATTTGAGCTGAGCTGATAAGGGTGGCTTGGGTTCCAATGAATAAGAAAAGGAGCCTATGGGGCTTTCTTAAGAACCAGGTCAAAAGAAAGACCCAGAGACAGGAAAGTGAAATGTGTGCTCAGGGAGCCACAAGGAGACTAGTACGGTCAGAGTGGAAACATACGTGTAAGAGAGCAGCACAGAGACTTCAGGCAAAAGTGGTAGAGCCTGATTGTAAAGAACCCTGCGTTTTAGCCTATGGGTTTTGAACCCATTGAAAGTGTTTAAGCAGAGAAGTGAAATGAAACCACTGAAGTTATTTGAAAAGAAAAGTAGAGAGCTCAAAGTGAGGCTGTAAGAATATTTTTAGAAAAATAAGAAATTGAAGAAGAACTGGAAGAATATCACAATGATTCAGCTGTATTGAGCCACTGGGAAGATAAAAATATTAAGGATTTGTTGAATGAATGAGAAGTCAGTTATTATTTTAAAATTTTAGGCCTAGATATCTAAAATTTTGTGATATTATAATAAATTAAGAACCTCCTTAGAGGGTAATCTTCATGAAAAGGGGGACCATATCATTTTTATTTGCCAATGAATTCCTAGTGACTATCACGGTGCCTGGTGGCTGGTGGCCATTTGGCCAATGTTTGTTGAAAAGATGAATGGATTAATTCAGGAGAATAAATTTTAAAAATGGTTTGAGACAAAATAAATTTTTGAGAGCATAAAGAGATAATCAGAAGACCACTAGAAATATAGACTGAAAGTTGGGAGATTGTTAAACTGAACTGATCCAATATCTAAGCATATTAGAAGCATCAATCTAACATTGGATGTTTTAAAAATATACTTAGCATTGGGGTTTTTTTTTCAATAAGATACTGTTCCTACTTTCAAGATACTAAATCCATATTTAGATTGCTTTTCTAGATTAAAGTGATAATTTGATGAGATTTTCAAAAAAGGTGAGCCAGAAGATATTAGCAGAACAAACAGGTGTCAGAATGGCAAAGGTTAAGAAATGTGTGGAAAACTGAAGGCATGAAATATAAATTATTTTTCAAAAAATTCGGAAATGAATGCAAAAATGGGAAGAAAGGGCAATTAATTTAAGAATCACAGGAAGGTTATTGCCATTTGGGATTTACAAAACTATATATTTTTTCCAGTATAAAAGGAATTTGGTACAGAAAGATTTGTCAATCACCTTTCTTTTTGCTACTTCTGTGCTCTTTACATATTTCCTTTGTTGACCAAATCATATCACAGTATAATTAGGTCTATATTTCTGTTTCCCTTTCTTGACTCCTCCTTGACTATCACATCCTCCTTTGTGTCCTTGCATCTGGCACTTAAGAGGCATTCAATAGTTTGTTGAGCCTGAACTGAAAACAAAATAAGAGAGAATAATTGAAGGAACATGATTCTGAAAGAGGTAGGTATGTTTAAGGTGGAGGAGAAAGCCTTGGGTAGGGGAGTATGGTGGTGAAGACATTTCAGCCTTTGAGACAAGGAAAGAGAACTGGATCTATAAAGTAGAGGCTCATTAGGGAATACAGCAGTGGAAAACCAAGGCAATTCCATCAGATGAACTTCATTTACTAAAGTAGGGAGTTGTCTTCTTAAAGGTATGGAAGGGAAAGCTGAGGAGAATGGAAAGTATTTGCAAGACACTAGAGAAAATAGGACAGGGAGATAGTAAAAAGATTACTAATCTAACCTCCTAATACTCTGCTCAGTTGTTCTCAACCTTGGGTGCATATTAAAATCACCTAGAAAACTTGTGTGTGTGTGTGTGTGAGATGGAGTCTCTCTTGGTGGCCTAGGCTGGAGTGCAGTGGCGGAATCTTGGCTCACTGCAATCTCTTCCTCTCCAGTTCAAGCAACTCTCATGTCTCATTCTCCCAAGTAGATGGGATTATAGGCATGCCATGCACCACCACACTGGCTAATTTTCTTTTCTTTCTTTCTTTTTTTAAGTAGAGACAGGGGTTTGCCATCTTGGCCAAGTTGGCTGGTCTCAAATTCCTGACTTCAAGTGATCTGCCCATCTCAGCTTCCCAAAGTTCTGGGATTACAGTCATGAGCCACTGTGCCCAGCCTACACCTAGGAGACATTAAAAAAAAAAATTATGTTCCTTCCTCCAGAAATTCTGATTTAAGAGCTCTGGAATGAGATCCTTGGCTTTGACATTTGTAAAACTCTTGGATATTCCTAATATGCAGTGGGAGATGAGAATTGCACTTTAATAGAACTTTAGTATTCAAATGCTGGTACTTAGCATCAATTACTCATACTGTATAGATTCCAAAGAGAAAAAAATGATAGTAGACCAGGTAATGTCCTGTCTACTAAGACTGAATGTGATCATTCCGTGTACTGTACTTCACTGACTCTCATCTCTGCTTCAGCTGGTATAAAAGAAGTTGTCAATTATGGTGCTGGTTTTTCTCTACAAGCTCACAGACTTCTGCGAAGGTAAGTTATCCTTAATGACATTTCCCTCTCTCTCAAGTTATAGATTGGAACCCCTTTACTAATCTGAATGCAGTTTTTATTTTATACAAATTAAAATGCAAAACTTCATATGCATAACAACCATGTTTCTATTGAATACCAGATATCTCTGGTCGAGCAATAGAAAGATCTCAGTTTATTGATATTTTTACCACCATTGCAGTCACAAATAAGATCACCTCACATAGTCCTGCTCTCTAAATCTCTAACCACATCATCAATAAATGGAAGTGGCCTATATTTACTTGATAAACTGATTAGGGGAGATTGAATGCAGAGTATTAAGGATAATAATAATCTTTGGCAAAGAAAGGGAAACTAAATGAAACACCAGTCTGCCTAGCTCTTATATAAACATAGTAGTTGGTTAACATCCACAGTAAATACAAACTTGCAACCTGCTCCTGGAAAATTTTCTCTTTTACTTTGCTTCAATTACTTACTTAACAAGCAACAAAAATTATTCTGAAACCACTCACTGGTTAGCCTTCTTTCAAAATTAATACAAAACAAGCTTCTTTTATCCAAATTTAGTGGTAAGAATAATAGCTAACATTTTTTAGCTTCCTATTACTTGTCAGGCACTGAGCTAAATGTGTCATTTTATTTAATCCTAATAATGTCACCACAAGATAACAGCTATTATTATTACTCCTAGTTTGCAGAAGAGGAAATTAAGTGTCAGAAAAACTTGCCCACAGTCACCGAGACTGTAAATGGAAAAATCAGAATTAAACTCAAAGCTTTCAGCAACCGCCAGGTGCGGTGGCTCACGCCTGAAATCTGATCACTTTGGGAGCCAGAGGCAGACGGATCATCTGAACTCCTGAACTCTTAGGAGAGTTCTAGACCAGCTTGACAAACATGATGAAACCCCATCTCTACTAAAAATACAAAATTAGCCAGGTGTGGTGGCACATGCATGTAATCCCAAGGAGAATCACTTGAATCCAGGAGGCGGAGGTTGCAGCGAGCTGAGAACGTGCCATTGCACTACAGCCTGGGCAACAAGAGAGAAACTCCATCTCCAATAAATAAATAAATAAACAAACAAATCTTCCAGCATAAGCTCAAGCACTTAACCACTGTGTTATATTATACATCAGAAATTATGGCTGAAAGCAATTACATGTCTCTTAATTAACCTGAGGTGTGGCAATTTCTCTGAACGGTCTTCTTTTGTGTTCTCATAAACTTCTTACAATGAGGACTTACCTGTGTGAGAAAGGCTCCTGCATATTCTTTTTCACAAAGCAAGAGAATGCTTATACTACGTGGGTTTTTTGTTATTGTTTTTTTTAAGGAAAGTATATGTTTCAGCCCACTTGCATAATAAGGTATTTACAGGAATTAGAAGACAAAGGGTTGGAGTAGTCAATACAAGTACATTGAAGGACAAAGGCTGTATAAAACTACACCAAATGCCTGTAGTGTTTGGATTTATGTTACTCTATTGCCACCTTCTGGTCTTATTATAAAATGCATTTTATAATGTTGATCTGGTTGTACAGATAGGGAAGAAATATTTTCATAACATTATGTATCGAAGAATGTGAACTTTGAATTTCTTTGGACTAAGCTCTTTGCTTTATATATAATTTACTCACTTGTTCTTTCATTTATTAAACAAATATTAATGAATCTGGGACTAAGCTGAGTGCGTGTGGTAGGACAGCCAAGATGTGGCTCATTCCATAGGGAAAACCTAGAGCCTTAAGGAAATGTTTATTCAAAGTCACCCAGATGTTCCACAAACATACGGCAGCCAGAGTTTATCATGACATAAATATATACATACACAAATATATACATATTTGTGTAACCTTAAAGTTATATGAAGCACTTAATTCTTTCAGAATATATGACTCTAAACAGTCATATGAAGTAATGTAAGAACACAGTATCCAGCCCTTGTCTACACCTTTCCACTCTTATGCCCTAGCATTGTTGCCTTTGAACTTAATATTCAGCATTATTGAAGCTTTGCAGTCAGCTGCACACAAGTTGGAGAATGTTGTTCATTAAAACACTATAGCAATGATACAATTTAATAAACCCAAATGTATCTGTAGAACAAGACAAATACGAAATCAGATGAAATTATCCTAAACACTTGATGCCTTAGAGTTGACATATCTGTAGAAGAGGAAGCAGCAAACTGGTAACCCACTAACTGAAGCTAGCTAAATCCCATTTTGTTCAATCTGCATTGTGCATTTCTTTCCAATTACTTATAAACATTCAAATATTAGGGTATTTATATAACAATCCTAATTTTTTATTATCCTTAAAAAGTTGAAAGATCTGTAACTGGATGAGCACTGCTAAATGGTAGCAAATGGGCTGGTGCTGAGTAGACTTTGTCCTGTTTGGATGGAGCATGGCTTCTCAGTTTGCCTTAGTCCCCACTAGATATCCCCATATAATCCATTTTTGTATGTAAAATTATTCTCTCTTTAATGGAATATTTCAAGCATACAAAAATCATACAATAATGTAACAACCACCTGAGTACTCACCACAAATCTTATCAAATATAAGTTCACAAATAGAAATGAAGTATTTTGTGTAACTCTCCCCTGATCCCATTCTTGCCCTCCCCATCATGAGGTAACTACTATTCTGATTTAGTGCTTATTATTCACATGCATATTTTATACTTTGATGATAAATGTAAATATTCATAAACTTGGTATACTATTTTTTAAACATTACATGATGATATGGTTTGGCTGTGTCCTCACCCATCTCATTCTGAATTGTAGTTCCCATAATTCCCATGTGTCATGGGGGGGACCCAGTGGGAGGTAACTGAATCATAGGAGTGGGTCTTTTCTGTGCTGTTAACCTGATAGTGAATAAGTCTCGTGAGATGTAATGGTTTTATAAATGGCAGTTCCCTGGCACACACTCTCTTGCCTGCCGCCATGTAAGATGTGACTTTGCTCCTCCTTTGCCTTCCACCTTAATTGTGAAGCCTCCCCAGCCATGTGGAATTGTGAGTCAATTAAACCTCTTTCCATTATAAATTACCAAGTATCAGATATTTATTTATTAGCAGCATGTGAACAGACTAATGTATATAAAGAGTATCTTACTATAGGAAGTCTGTGCCCTGATTTTTTAACTTAGTGTTATACTTTGGTTTTTTGGTTTTGTTTTTTGTTTTGAAACTGGGTCATGCTCTGTCACCCAGGCTGGAATGCAGTGGCATTTCTTGGCTCACTGCAACCTCCGCCTCCCAGGTTCAAGCAATTCTCTTGCCTCAGCCTATGCAGTAGCTAGGATTACAGGAACCTGCCACCACACCTGGCTAATTTTTGTATTTTTAGTAGAGACAGGGTTTCACTGTGTTGGCCAGGCTGGTCTTGAACACCTTACCTCAAATGATCCACCCACCTCAGCCTCCTAAAGTGCTAGGATTACAGGCGTGAGCTACCACGCCTAGCCAACGTAGTGTTATATTTTTTAGAATTATCCATATTACCATTTCAACTCCAGTATAGTATTCTGTTATTATAGACTATGACATGATTTATTTATATATTCTGCCTACTAATAAAGACAGGATACTTCTAATTTGTATATGATTACAAATAATTCTGCAATACACTTATAGATGTCTTTTTGTGGGCACATGTGGTGTTTTTTTGTTGTTGTTGTTGTTTTCTAGACTGGTGGCTTTCAAACATTAGTGTGCTTCAGAATCATCTGGAGAGCTGGTTAAAACACAGATTAGGGGGGTCCCATACCCAGCTTTTCTAATTCAGTAGATCACAAACATTCAAAGAATATATTCATACAACACAAAGAGTTAATTTTGCTCTTCAACTAATCCGAAAATAATTTTTATATATTTGGTCCTTTGTCATATTTTGATATTTTTCTCATTTTTTTAACCTTTTCACTATGTAGAACCAATTTTTCTATATCATTCTTTTGTTACCTAAGAAGTTTTATACTTTTGTTCTAGTGACAATTTTAGAATTATGTCTTAACATAAAACCCATTGATCCTATATTAAGTCTCTCCTATAAACAATGATAAAATCAGTCTGTTTTTTCTACCTGTCCCCTAACTTTTCTCTTTCACCATTAATTTTGGGTGAATAATGTTATTATTCTAGTTGTTTCCTTTTGTACTATTAAATGTGATTCCCTAATCAAAACTGTGTACAGTCTAACACTCATTCATGATAAGAACTCTCAGCATACTTAAGAGTAGAAGAGAATTTTCTCAACTTGGTAAGGAACACCTACAAAAAAAACCTACAGCTAACATTACACTTACTGTGATAATCTGAAAGTTTTCTTGCTAAAGTCAGGAAGAAGGCAAGGATGTCCCTTCTCACCACTCCTTGTAAATATTTATTGGAAGTCTTAGTTAATGCAATAAGACAAGAAAACAATAAAGGGTATGTAAATGGGAAGAAAGAAATAAAGCTGCCTTTGTTCACAGATGTCGTGGTTAATGTATAAAAGCCAAAGAATTGACAAAATGTCCTGAAACTAGTAAGTGATTATAGCAAGATTATAGGATACAAGGTTAACGAACAAAAGTAAATTATTTTCCTATATAGTAAATTATTTCCCAATATGCAAGCAATACATAAGTGGAATTTGGAATTAAAAACATAATGTCATTTACATTAGCACCCAAGAAATGAAACACATATGTATAAATCTAAAAAAATATGTGGAAGATCTATATGAGGGAAACTACAAAACTCTGATTTTTTTTTAAATCAAAGAACAAAATAAATGGAGAGATATTTGATGTTCATTGATAGGAAGACTGTGACATTATCAAAACGTCAGGTTTTTCCAATTTGATCAATAGATTCAATGCAATCCCAATCAAGTTCTCAGTAAGTTGTTTGGTAGATATCTACTTGGACTCTAAAATCTATGTGGAAAAGCAAAAGACCCAGAATAGCCAACATAGTATCAAAGGAGAAGAACAAAGTCAGAAGTCTGATACTACCTGACTTCAAGACTTACTATGAAACTACAGTAATCAAGACTCTGTGAGATTGGTGAAAGAATAGACAAACAGATCAATGAAACAGAACAGAGAACTCACACTCACAAAAACATAGTCAACTAATATTTGACAAAGGAACAAAGGCAATGCAATGAAGCAGATTCTCAACCAGTGGCATTACAACAACCACACATCCATATTTTAAAAAAATGAATCTAGAAACAGACTTTACATCCTTCACAAAAATTCAAAATAGATCATAGACAGAAATAGAAAATGGAAAGGAACAAAACTGGTAGAAGATGACATAGGAGAAAACCTAGACAACCTTGGTATGACAATGCCTTTTTAGATACAATGCCAAAGGCACAACCGTAAAATAAACAATTGATAAGCTAGACTTCATTAGAATTTAAAACTTCTGCTCTGCAAAAGGTACAGACTGAGAAAAATATTTGCAAAAAGTGTATCTTATAAGGAACTGTTATCTAACATATACAAACAACTCTTAAAATTCAGTAAAGAGAAAGCAAGTTTTAAAACCTGGTTTAAAAATTGGACCCCTCACAAAAGAAGATATGCAGATGAAAAATAAGCATGTGAAAAGATGCTCCACATTTGTTATCAGGGAAATGCAAATTAAAACAACAATGAGATACCCCTACCCACCTGGAATGTTTTCAAATGAACAAAAACCAAAACTCTGACAACACCAAATGCTGGCAAGAACGCAGAGCAACAGGAACTCTCATTTCCGATGGGAAAGTAAAAAGATATGGTCACTTTGGAAGACGGCTTGCAGGGTTCTTACAAAACTAAACATACTCTTACCACATGATCAGCATTCACATTCCTCAGTATTTACCCCCTATGAATAGAAAGAAAACCTATGTCCTACAAAAACCTATACCTGTATGTTTACAGAGGCTTTATTCATAGTTGCTAAAACTTGTAAGCAACCAAGATATCCTTAATAGATGAATGGATAGATAAACAGTGGTACAACCAAATAATGAAATATTACTCCATACTAAAAAGAAACAGACCATCAAGCCAGAAAAAGGACATGGGGGGACTTTAAATACAAACTACTAAGTGAAATAAGCCAATCTGAAAACGCTACATGCTGCATAAGTCCAACTACATGACATTCTGGAAAAGGCAAAACCATAGAGACAGTAAAAATATCAGTGGTTGCCAGGGTTGAGCGAGGAGGAGGGGATGAATAGGCAAAGCACAGAGGATTTTAATTCTATTATTTAATTGTTTTTATTAGGTATAATACCATAATGGTAGATACATATTATTACACATTTTTCAAAACCCATAGAATGTACAAACACCAAGAGTTGGCTCTAATGTAAACTATGGACTTTGGGTGATAATGATGTGTCAATGTAGGTTCATCATCGTAACAAATGTACCACTCTGGTGCATTGATGTTGATAGTTAGGAGGTATACCTGAGCAGGACAGGGAACATATGGGAATTCCCTGTACCTTCTGCTCAATTTTGCTTTGAACCTAAAGCTTCTCTAAAAAATAAAGTCTATTTAAAAAAAACAAAAACAAAAAACACTATATGCAAGCCTTCTGCCAACAGTTCAGCTGCCAACACATTTTTTGTTTTATTTATTTATTTATTATTTTTTATTTTTTGAGATGGAATTTTGCTCTATTGCCCAAGGTGGAGCACAATGGTACCATCTCGGCTCACTGCAACCTCTGCCTCCCATGTTCAAGTGATTCTCCTGCCTCAGACTCCCCAGTAGCTGAGATTACAGGCATGCACCACCACACCCAGCTACTTTTTGTATTATTAGTAGAGACAGGATTTCACCATATTGACCAGGCCATATTGAAGGATACTCTGTCTACAAAAAATAATAAATAATGAGTTGTAAGAGAGGCATCAGCATCATTAAATTCATTGGTTTCTATCTCCCAGAGGGCAGGTTGACAGCTATTACAGAGCTGAGCTCCTTCGTAGGAATTGAGATCATAGGCTCCTAGATTAATAGAGGCCACATGGGGACACTTACCAATGAGAAGCAAGATGAGCACGAATATTCTAATAACCAGTAAAGCTGAAGGATTAACCTGACTTGACCTGCAAAGAGAGAGATCTATGGAGATAATTAATAGAACATAGCATAACCAGGAGCAAAACAGATGGGGAGCCAGCAAGGTAATGCTCAATCTATAAAATCTAAACAAGTCAAGACAGGATGGTCAGGAGCTTGAGGGCAGTTGCTACAGAATAAAGTCACAATGACCCTTTGCTCAATTTTCAGACATGAGCTAATTTTCAGACCTAGAACCCTCTTCAGACAGAAGAGAAGCTGGAGAATCAATCCTGAAAAACCACAGCAAAAAGACACAATGATCGTTCCCTCATCTTCCCAAGAGGATCTATGGCCATTTACTCAGATGACTGAGAACTGTTAACATGTATACTAGAGACCCAAAGCATTATCATGACACCCATGATAGTGTGGTAATATGTGGAATCCAGAAACTAAGTGGAGTTCTAGCCCAGATTTGCTTCAGTGGATCCACTAGGTCCTTGGACACACCCACTGGTCATTCCCTGAATGTAAAATGGAAACAGACATACATGGAATTTTTCAGAACCTCCCACATTTGTCTCTAGGCCTGTGATGTAAGAGCTGCTATAGTGGATGTATTAATTTTCTAGAGATACTGTAACAAAGTATCACAAACTGAGTAGGTAAACAAGAGAAATTTATTGTCTCACAGTTCTGGAGCCCAGAAGTCAGTTTCAACAGGGTTGGTTCCTTCTAAGGAATATGAGGGAAGAATCTGTTCCAAACTTTTCTCCTTGGCTTGTAGTTGGCCATTTTTTCCCTGTCACTTCACTTCGTCTTCCTTCTATATATGTCTGTCTCCAAATTTTCCCTTCTTATAAGGACACCAGTCATAGTGGATTATGAGTCTACCCTATTCTTAACTGATTGCATCTGCAACAACACTCTTTCCAAATAACAGCGGGAAAGTACTGGGAGGTTAGGACTTCAAATAAGAAGTCTTGGGGTTTGTTATTTTGTTGAGATGATTCTCACTCTGCCACCCAGGCTGGAATGCAGTGGCAAGATGATGATTCACTACAGCTGCAATCACTTGGGCCCAAGGGATCCTGCTCCCTCAGCCTCCCATGTTGCTAGGACCACAGGTGGACACCACACCTACCTAATTTTTTTATTTTTGTAAAGATGGGGTCTCACTTTGTTGCCCAGGCTGGTCTCAAACTCCTGGGCTCAAGCAATCCTCCTGCCTTAAACTTCCAAAGTATTGGAATTGTAGGTGAGAGCCACTGCACCTGGCTCAACATAAGAATTTCTTTTTCTTTTATTTTTCTTTGTTCCTCACTCTAATTTAGTGTCCCTTCCACCAACATAGGATTTTTTTTTGGGGGGGGGGTGGTGGCACAGAGTGACCATAATTCAACCCATAACAGTGAAGAAAACCAAGTAGAAGCCTCTGAAACTGTCCCACCCCCATCCCACCATGCCCAGCCAAGATAGTGAACCCAAATAGTATCACATTATTTGGCAGTGATATATGCTACCTTTAAAGAACTAAGAGGTGCACAAGTGATGGTCCCAATATATTTCCATTTAATTCACCAGTCTGGCACCTACAAAAGTCAAATGAATGCTAGAGAATATAGTGAACTACCACAAACTCAGAGCATAAGTAGCACTAATTGCAGTGGCCTCAGGTACATGGTAGATAGTCATCAATCTGGCAAATGTATTGCTGTCCATTGCTATGAAGAAAGATGACTACCAACAATTTTCATTCTTTTGAAACATAAAACAGTGTACCAGTCTTACCTCAAGGCTAGGTTAACTCCCTTCTTTGCCACAAGAGACTCTGAAGAAACCTGTGATCCTTCTACCTATTAGTTTATTTTACTATAAAAGTGACATCTCAGCTGGGCACGGTGGCTCACACCTGTAATCCCAGCACTTTGCAGTCTGAAGTGGGCAGATCACATGAGGCCAGGAGTTTGAAACCAGCCTGGCCTACATGGCAAAACCCTGGCTCTACTAAAAGTGCAAAAATTAGCCAGGCATGGTAGTGCACTTATCTGATCCCAGCTACTCAGGAGGCTAAGGCACGAGAATTACTTGAACCCAGGAGGCAGAGATTGTGAGCTGAGATCGCGTCAGTGTACTCTAGCCTGGGTGACAGAGTAAGACCCTGTCGCAAAACAAAACAAAAACAAATGTGTTAGTCAGTCAAATGAGCAAGAAATAGAAAGTCATATGTTCTAGAAAGAGGAGATAAACTCCAAAAATTTAGGATCCTGCCACATTAGTCAAGATTTTAGGGGTCAAGTAGTCTGAGGCACGTTAGGACACCCTCCAAACTGAAGGGCCAATACCTGATCTGTCACTTCCCACCACAAAAAAGGAAGCATTACACCTAGTAGGCCTCTTCAGGTCTTGGACACAGTACTTTCCATACCTGGGAATACTGGTTTGATCCATATACCAAGTGACAAACAAGCTGTTAACTTGGGAGAGGCTTGAGGAAAAGGCTCTGCAGCAGGTCCTGGCTGTGGTGCAAGCACCCTTGCCACTTAGGCTGTGTGACTTAGCAGATCCTATACTGTCAGAGATACCAGCTATGGGAAAAGGCACCTTATGGAGATTATGGTAAGCTCCAGTGGAAAATTGCACTGGTACCCAATGGGGTTCTGGAGCAAGGTTGTGCTATCTACAGTAGAGAATTATATACCAGTTGAAAACAGCTTAGGGCATGCCAATAGACCCTGGTAGAGATGGAGTGTCTAAACATGGGGCACCAATTGACCAAGCCACCAGAAATTCCCATCATTAGCTGAATTCTGGTAGGACTATCAGTTCATAAGTTGGGATGAACACAGCAGCAATTATCAAAATGTGGAAGTGGTACATGTGAATGATGGGGTTCAGAACACAATGCCCTAAAATATGGCACCTTGACATGTTGAATATATTAAGATGAAGGAATTTGATAAATGACAGGTACAAGAAGGACTATCTAACCTTCCCTTCAAGAAGTTAGTAAGGCCCTCTTGTTAGAGGTACCCTCTCTATACCAAGAGGAAAAGAGCATTCTTGCTTCCAAAGATGGAGGTACACCAAAGGGAATCTGAATGAATAGGACTTGCTAAGATTCCCCCTGGGACTCACTGGTCATATCACATACTGTACCACACAGCTGAGAGTTTACTACTTGATATAGTTTGGATGTGTGTCCTGCCCAAATCTCATATTGAAATGTAATCCTCAATGTTGGTGGTGGTGGGACATGATTGGATCATGGGGACAAAGTTCTCATTAATGGTTTAGCACCATTCCACTCATGCTAGTGAATGAGTTGCCGTAAGATCTGGTCCTTTCAAAGTGTGTAGCACCTCCCCCCTCACTCTCTTGCTCCTGCTTTCACCCTATGACATGCCTGCTCCCTCTTTGCCTTCTAACATAATTGTGAGTTTCCTGAAGCCTCCCCAGAAGCCAAGTGGATACCACTATGTTTCTTACACAGCCTGTAGAACTGTGAACCAATTAAACCTCTTTTCTTTATAAATTATCCAGTCTCAGGTATTTCTTTCTTTCTTTCTTTCTTT